>VMBQ01001099.1:105242-218745 GCA_007657795.1 Dreissena rostriformis | reverse complement strand
TTGCCAACAGCGTATTACAAATGCATCAATCGCTTCTCTAACTAGATTCGACGGCGGGGGATATATCCCGGTGTCTACAAGAAACATTTCGGGTTATAGGACACGTTGGCCCGCTACCCGGAATGGGAACTGTATAGGCCCCGCTAAATGAACATGCGCTATCATTGATTTAAAAGATAAAAACGTGGATATGCTGATACTTCACAAAATTGATGATACATTAATGATGTAAAGTACTAAAAAATACCTCATATTGGCTAACATTTGTTGTATTTTACGTAAACGGATTTAGCTGCGTTGAACATGCTTATGTCACTATTTTGGGAGGATTAAGGATTATATATTCAAACCATAGATATTTAAACAGGGTGATAACTGAGTCCGTCTTTTAAATCTACCATTTGTTGCTAAAATGGCACACAATTTATTGTACTTATCTTGAAGAGCTCTCAAGGCTGTTAAAATGTTTTCAGTTACTGAAAGTCACATTAGATGACAAGTATGTGATATAAAATCCCAAAGTTAATCGGCGGATAACGCTGTTTAAAACGTCAAAGACGTATAAAAATTCATTAAATGCTGCAGCCTTGAAATAATATTTTGTTATTGTATCTGTTACACGACGCATTTATTTTCCCTGTTAAGTGGACATGTAGAACACGACACATATAAGATTAAACATGTTCGCATTATGGTAAAAGTTCGGTCAATAAACAAGTATTGTTAGTTCTGATGCGTGGTTACAAAAACACTCGGCCTAAGTCCCTTATGGTTCAGCTCACAAGATCTTGTAAACATTGTTTATTGACTGATAAACAACGATAACTAAAATATGGTAATACATCCTAACTTTATTATTCCGCTTATATGTGGCGTGTTCTGAGAAAACTGGGCAAAATGCTNACACCAAATTCAGTGTAATACATCCATCTAAACTTACGATATTTAGCGGAACTCATTGTTCATTGACCTTGACCCGACTGACTGTAAATCAAAATGGGTCGATGTAAGTTTTCGATTGCATACCACATGTATGTTGTTCTTTTGCATTTGCAACAATGACCTATGGTCTTAACCCATACGGCCCCGAATACATCTACAAGCTAGGTCTCTATGCAAGCCGAGCTATACGCAAAGTTTCACCGAAATAAGTCGATGCAAACTTAAGTTATTGACCGGAAACCAACTATTTGACGCCGGCCGTCCAATCATGACTAGTAAGGATACGAGATATGTGCCCGAGATATGTGGGCGAATATATAATTGGAATTTCGAGTAACTGATGTTATTTCTATATCGCTATGCTGCTTATAAACATGGTAATGTTTGCGAGTTAACATGTATATTTAATAACTAAAGCCACAGAAATATATGTTGTTTTTAAATATGTTTGATCACTATATAAATTTCAGGAATTTAATATACGTATTACTCGAGAAAACCAGTTTAAATGTACCTCGGATGCGAACATCTTCCCGTCAATTGTATGCTCCGATCCCCGGTTGTCGTCTGCTCCCCAGTGCAGGTGGAACTGCTCCAACCGGAACTGCTGGTTGCCAAGGGGACCACCGCTCAAATCTGGGGTTGGAAGGTAGAACACTTTAAAGTATCAATAAGATAGTAATAGTATATGAATATACATTGATAATATTATATTCTGAGTATGTTTAACATTTCATGCGTGTCAAAGGAGAATATAAATTTAATGTTTTATTATATCAATATATATATATAACTTGACATTGAGTGAAGTATTCGCCATATAAGACGGAGAAATTAAACATGGCTACGCGCTTACAACCGGTCTTGGTGATCTGACACATGACGCTGTGCCCGTTGTTCTGCAGCTGGACCTCGTCTTCCGGTGTGTAGGATACCCTAAGAGGGTTGCTGGCCGTGAGATCAGAGTCGTACACCGCCGTTGACGTCACGATGTCGATAGGCGACTGTCGACTACCTTCGGCGATCGGGAAATTCTTGTTCCAGGTGGTGGGTCCTGGAGATATAATTTGAGCTTACGTTGTTGTACGAATCCTCTTACAGTGTAAATTTAAAGCCAGA
Source organism: Dreissena rostriformis (assembly GCA_007657795.1). Taxonomy (NCBI): domain Eukaryota; kingdom Metazoa; phylum Mollusca; class Bivalvia; order Myida; family Dreissenidae; genus Dreissena; species Dreissena rostriformis. Next base: position 216,684 of record VMBQ01001099.1, on the reverse strand, counting down.
CAAAAACGGCAGCAATATTCGGTAACAAAGCGCTTCGAATGAAATTAAGATCATACACATGTCCGTTAATTTATGGAAGATAATCGCAATGATTAGAAGTGATACTTTGTAAACAATCAAATAAATTGTCAATCTTTGCAAGACATTAACAACTAATGAACTGTTTCAGTTACACAGCTAGTAAAAACATGCACCTTGTGTTACAGAAATTAATGGTATAATTTATACCATTTGTCTCTGTGTATCCCCAGTGTGCCATCGTATATCGGTGTATTTGGATGTTGTCCAAGGTATCCACGTCTGAAATGAAAAAAAAATAAATAATTATATATTAAGTTTTGATCTCGAGACACACTCTACCATTTTGTAACGCGCAATGAACGAAGACTTACCTATATAAACAGTTTAAAATAGAGTGATGTTTTATCGATCCAATATAGGTCAGACATCTGTAACCGACCCTCGTAACAACATTCAACAGTATTTTAATGAAATATTGCTACACGCACACACACACACATATATATATATATATACATCAGAGTTACATCTGCAGAACACGCTAGTTATCACAGCAGGGCAAAGCATAATAACTCCATGAGCCATAATATCACATTATATTTTTTTAAGAACAACACGAAAACTACTACAGCAACAATTGTGTTGTCATTTTGTATTGCGCTGTACATTTTAAGTAATCAACTGTCTAATGTTCACATGCCAATCGGTGCCCCCAACAAGGTTTCATATTCGTCGATATAAATCAAGCTCGATTACTATTTTATCTGGTTAACATTATACAGGTAATGATTTATTTGCAATTCTTCCGAACAATAAACCTCTTAAAATTCATCTTTGTAAACACAATAAACAGAAATTGGTGAAATCCATCTTTGTAGTGAAATGTAGGTAACATTACTAGCCTGTTATTAAATATATCCAGATGAGGAAATTAACAGATAATTCAAGTTTCAAAGTTTATTGGCAATCCGGCATATTCTGCCTTTGGCCAGGAACATATATACAAAAGAAATATGGCCAAGACAGGGAATCATACAATAATACAATTTAAACATGAGCAAATATGACAATCAAAATAAATAATATGTATGATTATTAAATACAGTAATGTCTTTTAACATACAATTATACAACAGCTAGACGATTTAAAGTATCACATCTAAGTTTGAACGCTTCAACCAAACATTTTGCAATACCTTTTAACTTAAGAACGTTTGTAAAAGACATCATTAGTATGTTTTTACTTATGATAGGCCATGGGGTCCTGATATTATATTTTATACGCAAATCATTATATAATGGACAACATAATAAAAAGTGATATTCGGATTCACAAACATGTTGGTTACAGAGTTTACACTTGCGTTCTTCTCGGGACAACCTACTATATCTGCCAACTTCTATTTCGAGACAATGGGAGCTTAGACGAAATTGGCTCATTTTGATTCTTAACTTTTCATTTGATATGCAATCAAGGTATTTTTTAAATTTTAAGTACATTCCCATTTTGGACTGAGAAGCATAAGTATCGCTCCATTCTTGAACAAATTGGTCTTTTAATCTTTGGTTTACCATGTAAACAATGTCGCGCGTGAAATCAGATAAATGAAGCATATAACCCAAACCAAGATTGTCTAAAGTTGACTTCAAAGCATGACACCATAGATTAGTTTTCGTACAATTAAAATTGGTTAAAACATTTATTGGTTCCGTATAAACTTGGTACAATAATGAATTTAGGTTATTTGCGACTTTCATCCAATAACGCAATGCTCTTAGTTTGCATCAAACGGCTAAAGGGAATCTACCCAATTCACTAAGAACAGCATAGTTAGAAGTAGATTGTTTTACACAAAGAATATTTTTGCAAAATTTGTAATGTAATTTATCAATATCAGAGTTGTCATAAATGCCCCAGACTTCAGAACCATACAGTATAATTGGTGTTTCTAATGCATAGAATAGAGCTAGTTTGGTTTTGACATCTTATTTGACACGGCCAAAAATAGATACAAGAAAGATACAACACGATGATATGCTCTAAGTGCTTGTTCATTAAATATTTTTACAGTATTAGACATATTTCCCGTGTAAAGAAATGTTATACCCAGATATACAAAACTGTCGACAATTTCAAGGTTCTCGTTATTTATTGACCACGTGTAATTGCACCTGCTTTTTCGTTTTTTAAATATGCATATTTTCGTTTTATTTATATTAATTTTAAGACCTCATTTAGAAGAGTAAAGGTATAAATTGTTAAGTTGGTTCTGTAGGCTTATTGGGTTAGTAGTAAATAATACAATATCATCAGCAAATATCAACATAAAAACAAATAGCAGATGCAAATCTGCATTTGTAAAATTTTGAACATTAATACAATATTTAATATCATTTATAAACAATATAAAAAGTAGCGGCGATAGGGATTCTCCTTGTTTAACACCAAGAGAAACATCAAAGAAGTCGGAGTACGACATATCCTGTGTGTTTTTTATACAAGACTTAACATTTGCATATATGCTTTTTATCATTGTTATTATTTTGCAACTGAGACCTGTTTCAATAAATTTAATCCATAAAGCTTCGTGGATTACTGTATCGAAAGCCTTTTCATAATCAATAAAAGCACAATATAACTTATGTTTCTGCAAAAGAACATTTTGTATAATGATATGTAAGATAAAAATGCAATCGGTTGTACTACGTTTGTCTCTAAAACCGAATTGAAAAGGATTAAATATATGTTCTCCCTCACACCAGCAATTGATTCTGTTTCGTAGAAATGATGAACATATTTTAGAAATTATATAAACAAGTTTGATTCCTCGATAATTGGAAGGCTCTTTCTTGTCACCTTTTTTTAAAATTGGTATGATAGCACCTTTACACCAAGAATCTGGATAAATACCACGATCGAAAATATTTAATTTTTTTAGTAAGATATGGTGAGATAAAATCATTAGAATCAATAAAGTAATCGGCTACATTGCTCAAAATGTCACAGCTTTTATTACGCTTCATGCTAGATATCGTTTTTCTTACTTCTTCTACAGTAAATGCACAATCAAGCGTTTCAATAGAAGGCAACAAATTCAAGTCATATGTGTCATTAGAATTAAATGTACTGCTATGTGCAGTGTTCGATGATTGTTTAAAATGGTTTAAAAATTGATCCATGTCGATATCATTACTGTTTGAGACATTTTTCTTTTTTTATTTGTTAATATATCGCCAAAAACGTTTTGGATTATTTTTGCTTAGTTAAGCTAAAGTATGCTTTTCTTTATTGAAAAATGTACGTTTTGTCTCCCTTTTAACGCGGCAATATTTATTTCTGGAATCTAACGATCTAATCTTGTTCGCGTAACAAGGATAACATTTATAAATTCTTTTACACTCTTAAAACTCGTTTTTGTTCAGTCTACAATCCTCGTTAAACCACAATGATTTTTTCACACGGTTAATTTTACCCGGTTTACTGCCTGTGTGTACAGTTTTACCGTTAAGGTGAAAAGAGATATCAAAGATTGTATTCGATAAAGCGTCTATACAGTTATCAATAGTGTCACGGTCCGTTAACAATTTATTTGTTATTTCGTCGAAAACTAATCTTTTATCTTCCAAAGTATGATTTAAGAAATCTACATTATTTTGTTTCCAATCTATTTTTATAAAGCTATTTCCTTGATTTGTTCATATAAGTTTATCACAAAGTAAAGTGAATTCAATCGGGCAGTGATCCGAAAACTCGGTTAAATCAAGTACATTCATAGTGCTTATACGCGAGTACATATTGTAATTTACGATTACATAGTCAACTGTGCTTGCACCGACAGTGTTTCTACACAATTATAACATGTATTAAGCCCTGGTTCTAAACGCCCATTAGCAATAAAAACACTATTTTGTTTACAAAGCGTAAGAAGTTTATGTCCGAACGTTTTCGTCTGCGTATCCGCCGATAATCGTTGAGGTAAAATATCATAATAACATAGCGGTCGAGATTAAAATTATCTACCAGATCCGATCTTTGACCAATTCGTGAGTTAAAATCTCCCGTTAAAATAAGGATGTGATCATCACTCCATACCTATATTGGTCATGTTAATTAAATGTCCAAAATTAATATCACCTCTGTCCTATCGCCAGAACGTACGCTATCAAATTCATAAGCTAGGTTTTATGCAAGCTTGCTACTATCATATCCAAATGTGCATAAAGATAGGTCAATAGGAACCAAAGTTATTGACCAAAATCCACCTGTTTGACACCACCATCCCATCCGCACGCCTGACATACAATACAACTACCACTAAGTAGAAACAACAATTATGATATAATTAAATTTAATCAGCAGCTTAAACTGAATTCGCAGCATAAGTGATCAGTACCTATATACTGAAAGTAAATGTAAGACGAATCTGAATCCAGCTTAGCACATCTGGTCAGTCTTAATAAATACACGCTTTACACGGGATGATCCCGAAACGTCTAAACTCCAACCTGAAAAACCTGGTCATATTACCATGTTTTTTAAATACACATGTAGGCGAGTTTTCTTTACAGAATCAAGCTCAAAATAATGTAAAATGAATAAAAATTCCATCAAATGATATTACCAAATCGAAGATGTAATTCTTTAATTCGTTCACCAAAACAAATAAAAACAAAATGAGATCGTCAACTTCTCATAGTTTCGTCTACTCAGTTGCAGTAACAACAAACATGATTGCAAATAACCTGTGACGTCTACACCAGAGTTTAATGATATAAAATGCAGTAACTTCCCTTGTGCGGTCAACGTTGAGGAATAAACTCACTCGTTACGACCTTTTGTATATCAATTATGTCATAATAAAGTTGATTGATAAGAAAAAACTGTTATTTTAAGCATCACATATCAAACGCATTCTGTTAAAGCAAAACATGCTTATGTTTGCTTTTACTGAAATATAACACAAAAGCTCGCAGACAGTTTGTTGTTTCCGCAATTATATGCGAACTGTTCGCTGTCAAGTCAAATTTATTGAATTTGCAATTGTGATTTGATAATGTTGTCTTTGTGTCAAACCAAACATTATTCATAGAACTTTGAATATTTGTTATAGTTTCTTAATCTTTAGAAAATTAAAATCCAAATGAATGAATAGATGGATGGTGGGATTAATGAATGGCTTGCTATTCCACAATGTATAAGAACCCAAAATGTTTGTGAAACTTTATATTACGTCAATGCAGAGTGTAGAAAATGGATAATAAGAATTGTTGCATAGAATTGATATTCTTCGTTCAACACGTGATCAATTTTCAGGGCATTACATTGTGTGTATGCATACAGGTTCTATAGTGCATGCTCTTAAGACACAAACTTTATTATTAAATATATATTATAAGAGCCACGTCATACGTAAATGGGTCTTATGACATATGCGGCCATCGTTGCTCCAACTCAGCCTTCGAAATCGCTACTCTGTTCGTTATAAAGTCACGCAAGGTTTCGTGATCTCATTAGCGACCATGAAAATGGTGACACTTGGTGACAATGATTCAACATTTATGAATATATTCATTTGACAACCGACATATCCGCCTGTTCAGTATGACACAGTGACGTTGTTACTGCATCTAATGACACGCCGTCCTTTACCTATGATTAGGCCTTTAACACTGCATGACAAGTCGCGTTAAAGCACACTGTTTTAATCGTTTTAACGTTTATTTCGCGTTGCCAGAAAAAGTTGCTTTTAATCTATAGTTTTATACCAAATAAACGTTTACATTACAGTCAGGAAATAATCAGATTTTAAGTGCACATAACTTAAATTTTAATTCTTCAAAGTTAGTTTAAAGTACATTTCAGATGTACGTTAACGACATAAATATAATTGGTTTAATGATTTAGTTTATTATACATGTATATGAAACGACAACTACTTTTCTGTGTAGTGATTTTTATATAAGTATTCTTATTATAAATTTAAGTATACTTTTTATTATCCTAAGTATTATTAGTATTATCATATTATTTGCAACTTTCTAAAGGTATTTCAAACATAAGGGATTGACCAACATGCACTGACCACAAGCATTTTACTAAATCGTCCCCTGTTCAGCCTTGATAGTAAACACACCTCTGCTTATCATTCCGACTTTACCAGGAAAACTACACACCATTCCTTTATCTCTAGCCATGTTCCTTGAGATCTAGCCAGGTTTCTTTATCTCTAGCCAGGTTACCAGATGCGCGCCACATTGATTGTCTTTGTTTTCTAACGAATGGGTTCAGTTTGAATTTCTAATGTGTTTGTGTTTAAAATAAGACACATTTTAATCGCCGATGCAGAGAATGTAACCACTTTCATTATGATAGGTAATATGTGTATTTGTGCTGTTTCAATAACTCTTTTTTTAATAACGATCTTGAAATGTGTAAACTGTTTTTAACGTTTAACATTAATGGACTTTTTGTACCGCACATTTATTTTATTATGTATAGGCATATAGAACTGCCTCACATTTTTCTCATAGAACGACTTTTACAATAAATTACGCAGCTCTGTCTACAGTATCAAGCGTACGTGTATCATTTGTATTATTGACATTTTTTCATGCGACTGTTGCATGAAACTAGTCTCACGGGCCAATATCCAAACAAAACGGTGCGCCTGAACACAATGTCTTCATTTCCGTCAAATTATGAAATTGTATATAGACTTGACAGTGTAATGGACAAGTGCATAATGCTAATGGGACACACATTTGTAATGGGGAACTATTTACGGGCTCATAAAATATGACGTGAGTAATATGCCTCCGAGAATAATGTAGACGTGTGAATACTAATTCATTAACAAGGATACAATAAAGAAATACGTCTGATACACATTAAATTTTCACCTTAGCTATCGAACGAATGATTAAAACAATGCCCGCATTTGAACATATTTTATATTTCATGATGACATACAGTCGTTATTGTATTTGTACAGTAAGGGCGTTTGTGTTATCGTATGTCTGCATCATTTTCTTCTATGTACGCAAACTGACTGAGTAATTTGGTGATACGTTGCTTTAACTGAATAATGCCCTATTTGGCGTTCAATTGACAACGACGGTTCTGTTTATACCAATGCCATTTATGGCAAACAGAATCAAAACGACCGTAATAGCTACAGTCATAACATGCCACCACCAACAGAGCAAAAACAACAACAATAAGTATCTGTAGAGTACTAATACTGCAAACACAACCATTACACCATCACAGTCGAATTGTACTGGGCAAACATATGTTTTTAGCAGCGGTTAACTTATTGCAACAATTGTTTTAACACGGTTATTTAAGAACATTAAACACGAAAACAACTGTATTGATATTTAATCACTCGTTCTTGTTTAATGTACACCATCAAACACAATCAATGAACGAATGTCTGATGCAAGAAAGAAATCTGTTTACATGTCAGATCAATATTTATTTTGTATAAAGGCCTACACTCGATTCCATGTAATAATGATAATCCACAATTATTGTGGCAAACATAAGCTGTTTGAGAACCGTAGTTCAACAATAATTCATAAAAAATAACACTGGCGTATTTACAGAAAATCGAAATAGACAATACAGATAGAAAACATAACTTACAGAACCCACTCACTACTTGACCGAGATATCCAATATTTCTAACAGTATGACGAGCACTTTTTCCTGTATATAAAGGGCATTTAATCCAATGCCCGCACAATCGATTTAAATGTATATCGCTGGCTGTTTTTTTTAAAATAATAGCATGTATTGTTCATTATGTGAAAATAGTCAATTGTTAAAGTAGAAGAAATTCGCTCTTGTTTATAAATATCGGCTGACGCTTTGTATAAAGCAGTGTGTAGAATGAGCTGATATACTCTTCACGCCTGTGTAAATGAAGGATATTAAGGAGGGAACATTCGCCCGACCTTGCGAAAGGACGATCGGAATAAACATTTTGGTAGCCGCGTCAGATGTAAAACGGGAAGTGGATTATCAAAAACCTTTAGAATATGCATGTTCAACTTACAGGATGGATATCAATGTAGACAAACACGTGTCTAAGTGGATGTGATAAAACTACAGCATGGACTGTGGGAAAAAGCGAGGGCGTGAATTTGGCGGTTGTACGATGGTTTGAGTGAAAGCATCAAATTACTATTCCAGATCTAGATTATTTGATATGTGATTTTTTACCCGTAATTTAAGACACCAATTATAAAGCGTTATACTAATTTTCTGTACATTATGTACGCTTCGCTTTATGTGTATTCAACTTTAAGATTTATTTTTATTTTAAAATAAGTTCATTGTTAAATAATTTACTATGCTTTGGTAGCAAATAAGTTCATTGTTAAATAATTTACTATGCTATGGTAGCTATACATGTGTGGGGGGTTTTACTTTAGAGATTAATATGTTTGGTAGAAATTTTCCTTTCGTGTTAATTTAAGATTTCAGTAGTAATTGGAATGGTTTTATGAGACGTATTAAACTTATATTACCCGATGGTGATTTTACGAAGAATGTCTCCATGTGGCACATACTATAAACGCATTTATATTCATATATTATAACGATTAAAATGCTCTGATGCATTTCAGGCTCAATTGCTGTATTAAACAGTTAGATATAAGACATTAACATTTAAGATATAGCATTGCCCCAGAGGTTTCCGTTTAACCGATATAAGGCAGTGGATGTTGGTCGAACAAGAGATGTGTTTGTCAGAAACACAATGCCCCCTACTGCGGCGCTTTGAATTTTTTTTTGAAACCTAAACGCAAAGTGTGACGGAAATTCAGAAGGACAGACAGACGGACAGACGGACGGACAGTGCGATCAGTATATGCCCACCGTCGGGGGCATACAAATCATGAAATAAGGAAACTTGTTGTAACTATACCACTCTGGATTTAAATTACACCGATTAACTTTCATCGGTATATGATGCTGTTGATTACCCATTTATTTACAGATTTTATTTCATTTTTCAATGATGAGTTATGTTACAAACAACCACTGTATACGTGCTACTAAACGTGTTACTGTTCCGAACATGACCCCTTTATTTTACCATTTTGATCCTTTACCACTTTTGATACAGTACATTACAATATAATACTGAACTGTTATAACTTATTATTGAAATCCAACAAAGCCGTTTTGCGTCAGCTGAGAGAAAATATTATGGGTAGTGGAGTAACAGCCATTAAAACATTCTTTAAACTGGGCCGTTAAGAATCGTCTTTTCGGTTCATTGAAATTTCAACATACAAAATGAAGTTTCATTGGATGCTATCCTTAAAGCCGGCCGAGTTGATGCTGGTATATTTTGCCACTTTTGTTATGTGTCGCAAAAAGTGAGTATGAGTCAAAATGTGATGGTATTTATGTTAGATGTGCAAAAAAATTGGTCAAAACCGTCAACAAATGCCCAAACTCAGTACAAAGATAGGTCTTTTCAATTTCTGTCCATGGACAGAATTTGATCTAAATTTTAACACGCGCGGGTCACATGTTAAACCACGTGACCATTGCATCATTGTTTACAACGCCATTTGCCATGGAGAAACCGTGTTATTAAGTAGTTCTTCTTTGTTTTGAAAAGCACGGAAGTGGAAATCACATGCAATTGGCGCTCACGTGACCCAAAGCGTGCATACGTCACAGGTTAATAATAGTCTTGAGGATTCCGTTATGTACATGATTAGGTTTCGTATTTTGGATGCTTTTGGCTTTTGTTGGCACAATTTTTGCGAAAATCAGTATGAAAGAGTTAAGCTTTAGAATGTTTCTGACGAATACTGATCAATTCTGGTCAGTTCAGAAAACCAAATTGTTGTGAGAAATATCAACTCGGTCAGCTTTAACGTATCATACCATGAACAAGTTAGTGAGTAAGAAATATCGGTGATTTAAATAACCGATAAACCTAACCGCATATTCGTGTCCTCGATTGCTTTTTTGGGTAAACTATGTGACAAAGATTATAACTTTCAAACAGTACATACAAGATAAACAGATGATTTAAGATGATTCATACAAGTTTACAATGAACATTTTAAAAGGTAATATCCGGTCGCTAAAATTTTAATGAAGGGAATATAGATATTTTTAAACATATTTGTTCACCAGTTCAATACTCATTTTCCTTGTCGGACTATTAAGAGGGTATTTAAATTAACGATCGCAGGTCAACCTAAATAACGTATAACTTGAGGCGATACAGTGAACACTAAAACAATTTCAGAGTAAAGAGAAACAAAATGTATTATTATAACAAACACGGCGTTCTGTTTAAAGAAGAATTCATGTAAAATTACAATTGCCGTGTCGTTATTGATTTTTTTTTATTTTACAACATACCTCATAATGAGAATGAGTTTGTATATCACTATATTTTCACTTCGAAGTCCAAACGACTGATTCAGAATCAGAGTTTACATTAAAAAAAACATATTTCACAAAGATAAAAACAATTAAAAGTAATGATAGTCAATCTCAAAAATCGCATAACTTGAAACACATATGAAACATGATTAAAGCAACACAGCATTAATAACTTCACAAACACCTTTAGCTAGAACGAATACACCATTAACAATCAACTTACCGGTAAATGGTACGTATCTATCCTCTATTGCGATCGACCAGAGTACGACACTGTCACTGAGTTAAAGCGCTTTTCGCTTGTATTAATAGCTATACTCCCTGCGTATATCTATACTCACTGTCACCTGTACACATCTACCTGTCCATTTATACTATTGAAACCCTCTAAACCGGATCCGCTCTTAACCAGATTCCTCTATATAAAGTACAATTGTGACATAAATAAATTTAGTTATTTATTTATTTTGTGTTATTTATTTATTTTTATATTTATAATCGGAGTTTGAATAAATACACTGCTTAGCACGGCGCCTTACCAAAACGGATTATACAGTAAACATTAGTGCGTTATATGTTAATATGCGAAACGGCACCGGATCATATCAGAACGTAACAATTGAAAAATACAGGAGGTACCAGGAGGAGTATTCCTAATTAAACTGTCAACAAAACCAGGAAAGTATGCCATATAATGTTGTTCACGAAATTGTATTTCAGCTAATGTTTTAGGTCAGAATTCGATATGAAAATACATTTTTTATAAGAACGAATGAAAGCAAATTAATCGAATAATCAAATTGTCATTAAATGGATTTCACAGGCATTGGATAACAGACGAAACCATAACATACTGGTACCGGATAAAGTCCAGAAACACGGCACTGGATAATACACGCAATTTCAAATGATACATATGATTATAAATTCGAGTTTTTTCAGCACGTCTTATAAACAAAAATGAATACCGTGTGTTCAAACCTCTAACACAGTACTTGAAGTGGATGCTACGTGCATATGAGTAGTCAATGCGCATGTTATCCATTTAAATTCGCTAAGTTTTTGTTAAAATCTCCATCCAAAAGGATTAATGCCAACTAAGAGAAACATCATTACATTTAAAATCTCGATATAAAATTAACAATTGTCAAGTGTTTGTGCATGATTGCGTGCGTCCGATCGATATGCCCGGACTGAGGAATAATTTGATTTAAAGTCAATGTAGACTTGTTCCAGTGTAATGGACAGGATAAGTGCATAATGCTAATGTGACACACATTTGTAATGAGAAATTATTTTCGGGCTCATAAAACATGATGTCATTAATTGGCTTTCGAGAATAATGAAGACGTGTGATTACTAATTCATTAACAAGGATTCAATTCACAATACGTCTTAAATACATTTCACTATAGCTATCGACCGAATGATTGATACAATTTTCGCATTTCTTAATGTATGCCATGATAACATGTCGTTTTTATTGCATTTGTACAGTAAAGGTGTCTGTTTAGCGTATGTCTGCACAATTTCCTTCCTTGTCAGGAAACTTACTGAAATAGTTGGTGATAACTTTATCTAAATAATGCCCTGTCTGGCCTAAATGACAACGATGTTGTTGTTTCTTCCAATGACACAAATGGCGAACATAATTGAAATGACCACAATAACTACGGCCATAACATACTACCACCAACAGCACAAAAACAACAAAAAATCGACACGCGTACATGCTAATCCGGTTGCTTCGGTTGTATAAGTATCTGCAAAGTACCAGTACTGCTAACACATCCATTACATCATCACAGTCGCATTTCTCTGGGCAAACATATGTTTTAGCATCGGTTAATTAATTGCAACACCTGAGTAGGTTTTCCACCATAATACACATGTTTTTGAACTTACACGCGAATCTTTACAAATAGAACCACGGCACCAACACGGTGTGTATTTTCTTTTCGGCGTAGCTGTCTTACCCAGGTTGACATTTGTTGACCTTGTATAACGTTACTATTAGTAGTTATTATTTTATTGTCCAAAATATGCAGAATTTTTTAAGAAAATCAATACATGTGGAATGTTTGGTGCAATCAAAGTTCATCAAAGTTGTGTAACATACGGATTTCTCTAATAGAATAATTACCTATAATCACACCTGACTGCAGCTTAATAAAGGAACGAGGCATTTAAGTTGACCATATATCTATTCTCAATGATAGCGGTACCATGGTAACGTTTGCGCCAAATTCGTATAACTTAGAAGTTATCATGGCAATTCCATAAAACTAGCTACATCAGCTTTAAATACCAATACCTTGAAAGCTAAAAAGAGCATGATAAAATATTAATAAATGGTCCGATGACCAGAATGCATTCGCAGGTCACGTCAACTAAATGGTCAATAAAACACTTTAAGGTTACTTGTTTGAACCTGTATTTTGTCTCCTGTTGACCTTTTAAAATGGATTTTCACGAGACTTTCTTTAAATATTTAACACATTTATGTAGTGTGCAGAGGACATCATGCACCCATGTCAACTCAATGTCAATACACACATGAAGGGATCACAAGGATCACGGCGATGGATATGGCTGCCCTTTGTTCTATCGTGCTATCAAATGTTTCACTACAGGTATATGACAATATACATCTAAAGTGTTTTACCATATTTTGTTTGATAACGTGTAATCAACAGCAGTAACACAATCCTTAAATAATCAATGCACTTTGGCACAGAATGTTACCACGTTAAATTAGATTTATATTAAACATTCCCAATCTGTCTGTTATTCGAGTAATTTTACAACATTTAACACGGATACACGTTTATTTATATTCAATCATTCGTTTTTGTTTTATGTACATCATCAACCACAATATCAACAGGTGTCTGATGAAAAGTAAGATTTATTTATTGACATGTAAGATCAAAATTTATTTTATATCAATGCCTACCATAGCATCGATTATATGTAGTTATGCGAATCCACAATATGGTAAAACAAGAGATGTGTTTGTCAGAAACACAATGCCCCCTACTGCGCCGCTTTGATTTAAAAAAAATACCTATGACCTTGAAGGATGACCTTGACCTTTCAACACTCAAAATGTGCAGCTCCATGAGATACACATGCATGCCAAATATCAAGTTACTATCTTCAATATTGCAAAAGTTATGGCCAATGTGAAAGTTTTCGGACGGACGGACAGACAGACGGACGGACGGACAGACTGACGGACAGTTCAACTGCTATATGCCACCCTACCGGGGACATAATTAAGCTGTTTGAGTACCGTAGTTTAATAAGTATTGATATAAAATAAAACTCGCCTCTTTACAGAATATCGACATATACATAACTGATATAAAACATAACTTACAAATTACACTCACCACTTGACCGATGTATTCAATAACTCCAACAATTTCCTGCATGCCCGCACGATCGATTTATATCGATGGCTGTATTTTCAAGAATAGTACGTATTGTTCATTACTAGAGAATAGTCTATTATGAAAATATAAGAAATTAATCGAGTTTATATATATATATATGCTAACGCTTTTTTAAGCAGCGTGTAGAATAAGCTGACTTACTCTTGGCGCCAGCGTAAATAAAGGATATTAGGAAAAGAACATTCGACCGACCTTGTGAAACGACGATCGGAAAAAACTGTTCGACATCCACGTAAGATGTAAAACGGGGAGTGGAGTATCCAATACCTTTAGAATATGCATGTTATGGGTAGCGTTGAACGTGCAGTATCGATAATGTAGACAAACACGTGTCTATGTAGATGTGATAAAACAAACAGCATGAACCGTGGGAAAAAGGGAGGGTGTGAATGCGTTAGTTGTACGTTGGTTTGAGTGATAGCATCGATGTTACCCAAAATACACGCAGCTTAAATCGCATCGGTATCAATGCGTTGAACATTTGGGAACATATTCCAGAAATAGATCAAATACTATCTTATTTATTTTATCGTAATATAAGTCAGCAATTATTAAGCGTTTTACTGATTATCTGTGCATATTGTACGCGTTACTTTACGTGTAGTCAACATTAACCTTTTTTTAAAAATGATTTCATTGTTAAATAATTCATAATGCTTTTGGTAGCTATGAATGTGTTGGTTTTTTTTTTAACTTCAAAGATTACGAGGTTTCGCAGAAATTTGCCTCTCATGGTATTTTAAGATTTAATTAGTAATAGGAATTGTTTTATGAGTTGTATTACACATAAAATACCCGCTTGTTACTTGACAAAGAGTGACTTCATGTTGCACATAATATTAACGAATTTAAATACATACCTTGTCAATGAGTCAAACGCTCTGATGCATTTCATGCTCAATTACTGTATTAAACAGTCGGATATAAGACAGGTAAGATTTAAGATATAGCAACTCCCCCGGAGGAGGTTCGTGATTAACCGATTTTAAGGCAGTGGATGTTTATTGAAAAATCGTGAAATAAGAAAATTCAACTAGACCACTCTGGCTTCAAATGACACCGATTTTAACTTTCATAAGCATCAGCATGCTTTTGTTTGCACGATTATATACACATTTTAGGAAACTATGTCATTTTGAAACTGATAAATATAACATAATGATGTTTTAGTACCAATTTGCCCCTGCCAATTATGAGTGTCCGTTTAACAACATACAGACTATAGTGATCCGGTTAAGTAACAAAAGTAACAGCAGGACAAATTTGAATTTTTAAATCATTAACACAAATGTAAAATTTAACGACACATTATTTTCCCTTTAAAGAAATAATAAAAATTATCATAATCCTAATCGTAATCAACGATAAATACAGTACATTGCAATATAATACTGAACTAATATAGCTCATTATTTAAATCCTGCACAGCTGATATAAATTTTTATGGGGAGAAAAGTAACAACACGCCATTCAAACATTCCTTAAACTGGGCCTATACGACTCCATCTTTTCGGTTCATTTCAATTTCAACATACAGTATGAGGTTTCAATAGATGTTATCGTTAAAGTATCGCGACATGAACAAGTAAGTGTTAAAAATATCGATGATTGAAATTACCGATACACATAACCCATATTCATCGCATTGATTGCTTTGCTTTGTAAACCACGTGTATACGACAGGCGTTATAACTTTCAAACAGTACAGACATGATTTAAAGCTGATCTACTGTTTAAAATAACTGATAAAAGTTCACCTTGAAAAATTCTAAAGGCAATATTTTGTCGCTTAAATATTGATGAAGTGAATATCGATAAAGTTTCCAACATATTTGTTCGCATGTAAACCTAAATAACGTATACCTTGAAGCAGTACAATGAATACTAAAGCAATTTCAGAGTAAAGAGAAAGATAATTATTTATTATAGCAAAAACGGCGTTCTGTTTACAGAAGTATTCATCTTAAATTACAATTATGGTCACGGTGCCTATACCACGTGACTTTTTAAGATCTGTGTTGGGAGAATAACGTGCGACATTTTTAAGGATGTCTTTTTAAATATTTCACCATTTTTAATGGAATAAAGTGGGGAGCCCGCTCATTCGTGAGAGTTTTCTATAGGTATCATGATTTTTTTTTTTAAATATGTATTTTTTACAGTAATGTGCAATCGCGCGTTTGTAATATGAAGTCCCCACACTGATCAGACATTTTTCTAACCGTTCAAACGCGCGATTGTACTTTACTGAAAAAATACTTATTTGTTTAAAAAAATCATGATACCTTTAGACAACTCTCACGAATGAGCGGGCTCCCCACTTTATTCCATTAACAGTGATGAAATATTTAAAAAGAAATCCTTAAAAATGTAAACGAGTAAACATAACCCGTCTAAAATGTATTGCCCAAATCCCGATTTCTTTCGAATGTATTTGCTTTGATATCTTCGATACCTAATTGTTATTATTATCCTGACAAATAACAAACGCTTGTTTAAAAAAAATGATTCGTTTTAAACATTATAGTCCGCATCTGTATTCTCGCAGTATTTCAATAACGACACCCTACTGGTTACTTGTCAGAATTCGTGACGCATTTTCCATTCGCTCTCAGAAAGCAGTTTTACGTGTGATCATGAGCAATATTCTGGTAAGTTGTGGTTGTTATCCATCAGAAACACGTTTATTCACAAAATTTAACGATATTCCGATTTAGGTTTTTGGTATTTTAGCTTATTTTAAACGTATTTACATCTCGTCTGCTCGCACTTTGCCGATATCCCGAAAGGTAACATATCACTATATAAAGTTTAGGCCTTAAACCTATAAAATCTAATACCGTTGGATTTTCGTACCAAACTCTTTCGTAACAAATCTTCAAGATTGTTCGAAATCAACAAAAAAACAGGACATTAACAAATGTTCTGCATTATTTATCCAATTTTAAGATTTTTGTTGGTTTTCCGTTTTAGAAGCTGTTCTGCCAAGAGCTGGGCTTCACACAACAATTATATTGAGCAAAACTGACAGTTTTGGTTTCCAGAAATCAACAAAAGAGGGATTCCTGAACTATCAAAGTTTCCAAGCTATACACTACAGTTATAAGCTGTGGTGATCTTATTTATTGGTTCTGCTGGTTTACTTGGATGGAACATATGTGAACTTTTGTAACTTTGGAAAGTCTATATCTGTCAATATAAACAAAAATCAGCTATGGCATTATAAGATCAGATGTGCAAACATTGTCAAATGGTTGTTAAATTAACAATTTGAAGGCAATTAACATGCTGAAGAAATACCAAGGTTCCCATGTAAATTTTGTCTGTATTTCGACCAGTGCCTGCCAATAAATGTCAAACTAGTTATACAAAACTTACCACAAGTATGTAAAAGCACTCATATAAGTACCTGTTTGAATGTATAAATAAACAATATTGATGATATAACATTATGTTTATTTGCATTCAAATCGTAACTATACAGCTACAAACTAAGTGTATGCAGTTTAGACTGATTTATGAATTGCTACAAAATGGCTAGTTTCTTAGTGGCAACACAATTTTATCTATTCGACAATAGTTTGCGAAGAAAAAAATTAGAACCCTGCAAGATACCAGTATTTATGAAATATTTAAATTGCAAAACAAGTATGCTGTCATTCTGTTCCACATAATTATACATTGATAATAAACAAGAAATATCTTTTAAAAAAGATATACGGCGTTGATTGTGGTTGGAATTGGTGAAAGGTCAAGAGTTTAATGAATGAGATCAAAGATAGTGAATGTCTTTTTCTTTGCAGTTCTTAGCTGCATCACACGCAGAAGGGGATGTTTTCGCAGCTTATTTTACATTATTACATATTGCTGATCATATATCTATAGATAAAAAAAACAGAAAAACAAAAGAAAAATGGAAGTGAAATTAAAACATATAAGTCAACCGGCCACACGCGAAGTATCCGTACATATTTTACATATTTATACGCGCGTTCTTCGAACAAACCTGTTTAAGCGGTTTTGTCGGGCATTGCTATTTGATTCGATTATTAACAGTATCGGGAATAATCGCGTCTATGCTTAATACATTGGTCAATATGGTGGAATAATTCTTGTTAAATAATCAAAAATAATATTTATCATGGTTCTGTTGAAAACACATTAAGAATCGCGATTTCTACCAAAACCACTTATGGCAAACATAATAAAATCGCCCCCAATAACTATTGCGATAACAAACCTCCACCATCAGCACAACAACAACACTAACACATCAATAATATTACAAGCTCATCTGGATTCTGCTGTTGTAGAAGTATCTGCAAATTACTAGTTCTGCTTGCACAACCATTACATCATCACAGTCGAAATTCACTGGGAAAACATATGGGCAGTCCGCACAGGTTAATCAGGGACGAAACCTTCCGCATACAATGGAGTTTTGCTAAGAAGAAACTTTCTGTAAACGAAAACTATCACAACAGCGGAAGGTTTCGTCCCTGATTAGCATGTAAGGATTGCACAGGCTAATCTGGGACGACACTTTACACAAATTCATAAAACCCTGTTTTTCACAGAGCGCGACTAAAATGTTTTTAGCAGCAGTTTCTTAACAGTTTATTTTAAGTTAATATTATATTGTCCAACATGTGTAGAATTTAGTGAACATTAAAAATGTAAAATATTTGGTGCAATCTAAGTTCATCGTCAGTGTGTAACATACGGATCTCGCTACCAAAATAATTACCTATAATCACGCCTGACTGCAGATTAATTAAGGAACGCGGCATTTAAGTTGACAATTTATTTACTCTCAATTATCGTGTTACCATGGTAACGTTTGCCTCAACTTCGTATAACTTTAAAGGGCTCATGGCAATTCCATAAAACTTGCTACATCAGCTTTGAAAAACCACAATTCTTTGAAAACTAAATAGAGCATGGTTAATTGACACAATAAATGGTTCGATGCTTTGTTTAGAGCGCTCTAACACCGGTTTAAACCCCCAGTGCTTAGCATTGACCGTTCCAAGGCGGTGACCCCAGCTTTCTACTACTATATGTGTATGTTGTTACGTATTGAGTCGTACTGTTTTGGCAATTGGTCACTTGCCATAAATAGAGGACCATGAACTTGAATATAATATGAATGCAATACTGCTGGAGCAACTGGAGTTTCACTTCTTTGTATATTGTAACGAGTCAAACGCTCTGATGTATTTCAGGCTCAATTTGTGTAGAAAACAGGAAGATATAAAATATGCAAGATTTAAGATAATGGATTGCCCCAGAGGTTTTCGTTTAAACTATATAAGGTAGTGGATGTTTTTCGAAAACTCATGAAATAAGGAAACATGTTGTTACTAGACCGCTCTTGATTTAAATGACACCGATTTTAACTTTCATAAGCATCTGATGCTTTTGTTTACACTATTATATACACATTTTAGGAAACTAGGGCATCTTAAAACTGATCATTATTACAAAATGATTTTTTAGTACCAATTATCTCCTGCAAATTGTGAGTGTGTGTTAAAAAAACACACAGACTATAAAATAAAAAAATCCGGTTCAGTAAAAGGGAAACATCAGGCAAGATTTGGATGTTTAAACCATAAACACAAATGTAAAATAACACACACATTATTTTCCCTTTAAGGTAAGTAATAATAATTAATATCATAATCATTATCGTAATAAACTATGAATACAGTACATTGCAATATAATTCTGAAATAAAATAGCTCATTATTCAAATCCTGCATAGCCGTTTTGGAGTAAGCTGGGGTAAATTATTATGAGGAGAGGATTAACAAAAATACATTCAAATATTCCTTAAACTAGGCATATAAGACCCGTCATTTAGGTTCATTTAAATGTCCACATATAGTATGATGTTTCACTAGATTGTCTCTTAAAGTATCATGGCATGAACAACTAAGAAATATCTGTGAATTAAATTACCGATACACATAACTGCATATTCATCTCATTGATTTCTTGGCTTTTGTAAACTATATGCCAGGAGTTATAACTTTCAAACAGTACAAATATGATTTACAGCTGATCTAGTGCTTAAAACCACTGATAAAAGTTTACCTTGAAAACTGATAAAGGAAATATCCGGTCGCTTAAATATAGAAGAAGTGAATATCGACACATTTTCAAGTATATTTGCTAAGCAGTTCAATACTTACATAGTTTCTTAGTCCCTTTGAAATTATGAACGATCGCATGTCGACCTAGATAACGTATACATGTAACTTGAAGCAATACAGTGAATACTAAACCAATTTTCGAGTGAAGAGAAACTGAATTAATTATGAAAAACAAACACGGCGTTCTTTTGAAAGAAGTATTAATGTAAAATTAGAATTATGGTTCGTTATTGAGAAATAAAAGGAATTTTACACAGTCCACACGACTGATTAATATTCAGAGTTAACATACAAAAAACAACTTTATAAATTATATCAATTTATGTTTGAACAAGAGCTGCGTTTGTGAAACACAATGTCCTCTACTGCGCTTTGAAGCCGCACAGAAGGCTATTTTAGAGAAAATTATAAGTTCAAGGCCCATAACTTCGTCAAAAATCAATGGACCGGAACGAAACTCAAACTTCATCTGTAAATCATGTAGGTAGACTCGTATACCACAAATCAGCTAAATATTTGAAAACGTAAAAAAAATGCAAAAAAGGTTATTATAGAGAAATTGTTTAAGTTCAAGGCCTATAACTTCGTCTAAAACAAATGGACCGGAAAGAAACTCACACTTCACCTGTAAGTCATGTAGGTAGACACACATACTAACAATCAGCTCAATATCTAAAAGCGTTGCCTAAAAACTTCCGGAAAACAATGCCAGACGGACTTACAGACTGACGGACGGACTGCTGTATGCCACCCTACCGGGCGCATACAAATCGCAATGCATCGTCGCTTAACATTATCGACAAAAAGAAAGCAACAGTTCAAATTTACAAGAGACTAAATTAATAAAAAAATGCATTCTTTAAAACAAACAGCTACCATCACTTATGAAACATGATTAATGCATCAAAACATTAATTAATTCACGAATATAATGAGCAAGAACTATATAAGAAAGCATCAACTTACCGCTGAATGGTACGTATCTATCCTCTACTGCGCTCGACCAGGGTGCGCCACAGTCACTGAGTTAAAGTGCCTTTCGCTTGTTTTTATACCTATGGTCCCTGCATGTATTTATAGTTTATACTATACTCCCTCCGTATATCTATACTCAGTGTCACCTGTACACACCTACCTGTTCATTTATTCAGTTAAAACCCTCTAAACCGGATCCGCTCTTAACCGGAATCTTCCCTATTAAGCGCAATTGTGACAAACATAAATACATTCATTTATTATTTTTTGTGTTATGTATCTATTTTTATATTTATTATCGGAGTTTAAATAAATAAACTGCTTAGCACGGCGCCTGCCCAAAACGGATAATACCATTAACATAAGTGCGTTACCTGCTTATCCGCGAAAGGCACCGGATCATATCAGAACATTAAAGTTGAAAAAATGCAGGAGTTGCCGAGTATTCCTAATGAAACTGTCAACGAAACCACGTTGGTATGCCAAATAATGTTGTTCGCGGAAAATTATTGTATTTCAGCTAATGGTATAGGTCACATTTCGATGTGGACAGAACATACTTCATCAGAACAGACGAACACAAACATAGGCAAATTGTCATAAAATATTTTAAGAAACTTGCATTTTTTTTGTGAAACTGGAGAAATAAAAGATAATAGTACTTCTACTTCACTATGTTGTAAGAATCATTCATATGTATAATAAAATCGTTGGAAATAACAGGCAACTTCAAAAATGTGAGCATGTGCGTTTTTAAAGGGTTGAATATTTATTTCACAGGCATCGGATAACAGACAAACGAATACATATGAAGAATAATATGTGTTGTTTTATTGCGTTTTATCAACACATTTATTTTTAATATCGCGTGTGCAAACGTTTAACACATTACTTGTAGTTGGTGCTCAAGTGCATATGGGTAGTCAATTCGCATTGTATACATGTACATCAGCACCGTTTGTTAAATGCTACCTCAAAAAGGATTATGTAAACTAAGAAGAACATCATTCAACTTATATTCCCGATATGAAAGTAACACTGGTCAAGTGTATGTGTTTGCTTGCGCGCGGGCTTGCGTGCGTCCGATCGAGCTTGTCCGGACTGGAACATCGTCATTCATGCAATTTTAAAATAGCTTACCTTGTTAGAAAGGTATCAGCAACGAATATACACTTAAACGGTTACATACTTAAGACCAGGACATTCAGCTATTATCCGGTGCCTATTTCAGGCTGTATCCGGTGTCAGCAATCGATACATAGAATATTAATTTGTCTACAAACTAAATCGTCACACATCACGACAATGTGTTCATAAGAATTATGGTGGCATTTTCAACAGGAACCTGGCTCTGTAAAACATTGTTTATATGAACCAATATCTGCATTTTACCGTCGTGTTCACAGGTTTTGTCCATGAACTGTTGGATGGTGAAGGTTGCAACTGCGAGTTGATTTTTGTTAACAGAGCACGACCATCATGTTTGTTACTGAATGAGTGTTTCAGTTGTTCCGTGGAATATTGTTTTAGTGATAAATGCGAACTTAAAAAACATAATTGTGAAACTAAAAGAACACATCTAACTTAAAGAAGTAAATGTTTTCTGATATGATCCCATGGCGTTTTGCGTATTAGACGGTAACGCAACATGTTTCCGATATTATCCGTTTTGTTTAGGCGCCGTGTTAGACTAGTTTTCGAGATTAGTATCAATGTTCAGTGAAGTGAAAATACGATTTCCACGTGCGATGTGTTGACGTTTTGTTCATTTAGTAAAAATCGGACATGTACATCATTCATCGTCTGTGTAATGTTTTGATCACTTTTTTTACTACATGTATTCAAACGAAACTTCAAACATGTATTCGGGGGTCATTGTGTGAGGTCACTGACCGAGTTACATAACTCGGACCTGCATTTAAGCGTAATTATGCCCATATATAAAACAACTATAATCACGCGTATTGAAATACAACTTAAAATAAGTGTGCATGGTCTTTATGAACAGTCACTGAATAAGACCTTTTACTTTGACCAGCCTTTTAGGAAGATTATGCCTTCTTGTATACTTATCTAAGATCGGTAAAGGTTACAACATGATATTAGGGTTAAGGTTTGCGTGCAACAATTTCATATCTCTGTAACTACTACGGATATTCGATTAAAACTTCACAAAATTCTTCGGGATCATCATTTGGGATCACTGACAAAACCTATAACTCTTACCTACATTTTGGCAGAATTATGCCCTTTTTGTACTTAGAAAATTAATGTTAACGTTTGCAGCAATGTCAACATCTCCATATCTCTATATCAACTACAAATAAAACAAAACATACATGGACGGGGTCTTTATACACAGTAACTGGCCAAGACCTTTATATGTTACTAGAGTTCAGCTGTACTTTTCCCTTTTGTGTTTATACGATCAGGTTAAGGTTTGCGTGTAAAATGAAATTCAGGTTTAGGTTTGTGTAAAACAAGTACATACTCGTATCTCTGTAACTTCTACTGATAGTCAGTTTAACTTTACAAATGTCTTTGGGACCATCGGGCGAGGTTACTGATCAAGGCTTATAACTCTGACCTGCAATTAAGCAGAACTATTCCCCTTTTTGTACTTAGGTAACGTTTGCGTTCAACAACTAAATATCTCTATATCTATTACAGATATTCAATTAATTGTGGCGTGTTCTGAGAAAACTGGGCAAAATGCTTGTGCGTAAATTGTCATCCCAGATTAGCCTGTGCATTCCGCACAGGCTAATCAGGGACGACAATTTCCGCTTTTATGACATTTTTCGTTTAAATGAAGTCTCTTCTTAGCAACAATCCAATTTAGGCGGAAAGTGTCGTCCCTGATTAGCCTGTGCGGACTGCACAGGCTAATCTGGGATGACACTTTACGCACAAGCATTTTGCCCAGTTTTCTCAGAACACGCCACAATTGTAATGTATGCCTTAGTGCTCATTATATATGGCCACTTCCTAGGAATCACAACATGCATTTTAGCAGAATAATGTCCTTTTGTATTTATACAATTTCGGTGAACGTTTGTGTTTGCTATTGAATGTCATTAGTTTTATCATTGACCAACCTTGATGGAGCGTTTGATATAGCAAGCCTTAATGGAGACCCTGAATGTTGGGCCAGTAAGATCAATGTTACTGTTGCTAAAAATATATTTAAAACAAGTTTATTTTGAACAGCTCTAGTTAGGATGGATATATTATAATGAAATTATGTGTGTAGATAAAACACTTGCTGATCTAGTGATGAATTGCATTTCGGGCAAGTCGGGTCAAGGTCACTGTTACTAATAATCAAAAAACGAATTCCTTTCAATAACTTAAGTTTCAATTGAGGTATTTTTCTGTAATTTTGTGGAAGGTAGCGTACACACAGACCTAGCCACAAATTTCATTTGGGGCGAGTCGGATCAAGGTCACTGTTAATAAAAATATATATAAAGTTTACACTTAATAACTTGATTTTACTTTCAGGTATTACTCTGAAGTTTGGTGTGTAGTTATCATACATGCTCACTTAGCTTGTGATTTCATCTGGGCCAGTCAGATTAAGGTGAAGGTCAACAGAACTTAACATAAGAAAAAAGTTTTCGCTTAATGTTAAGAATTATGTTTTTACGTTGAAATCTGTGGGTAGGTAGCGTATATGCAGACCATGCTTTGGGTTGCATAGTTATTTGAATTAAAATACATCAATTGATAAAACCATGAAAATCCAAGTTATGTACCTATGGAAGGGTTTATCCGCCAGTACATGCATATTGCTAAATGGCAATTGCATATTGCTTAATGGCAATTGTTTATTGCTTATTGACAACTACATTTTAATATATTAAAACTTGCATTTGAATTCTGTTACAATACAACTGTATTTGTGTTTCTTGCATTTGCTGTATTAGCAATGCATTATGCATGCGTCTTAATGCTAATGTTTATAGAAGGGAAAATCCACAAGTCCATTCATGTTGCTAAATGACAATTGAATATTGCTTAATGACAAGTGCATATTGCTTAATTACAACTCCATGTTGACAAATTACAATTGCATGTTGATATATGACAAATGCTTTTTCTATAATGCTATTCGTTATCAACATAATGTTTGTACATTTCAACTTTACACTAATGATTACACTAGCAATTACACTAGTAATTACACTAGTAATTCAACAAGACGAAAGCAATAAGCACTAAGCATGTTGCAAGTCATGACGCAACATGAAGTTAATCCAATGCGACATGACAATTTGTAATGTGTAATTCATATAAAGCGGAGAACCAGAAATATCGGGATTATTAAACTCCAAGCTATATATCGACTTATTAAATCACTGGCTATTTCTGTCGAAATGCCCCGTCTCTGCGAGTCTGTGAAAAAGCCAAAAGCCGGCTGGTATTGTTTACACAAGCAAATCGAAGTATGGTTAATAAGTTTGTTGGTCAGTACTTTTGTACATCCGTCTTTACCTGTCAGCCACAAAAGAAACGCTGAGTATTTACACAGATGGGTTAATTGAAATCAAACGATATTTTGTCGATCTTATGCAGTTATTTAATTTCTTAGGATTTCGAAATACTGGCAATGACGCGGTGGCCGCACTAGTTATTACAGTTGCAGTACGCAACTGTATCTCTTACTATTGCATCTCTTACGGGGCTTGAGTTCGTCGGGATGGAGTAAGTTGCGTAACATCTCAAACGTATTAGATTGATTGGTGGATGGATAATTGAATGGATGGATATTGATTGATAAATTGCTTGATTTGTTTTAGACTTTGTAAGCCTCATGTGGCTCACTGGCTAACAACCTGAAATCACCGCAGGTTAAGCGTACGCTTTAATCTTAAGCAGACCGCGGATTTGACTGACTGTGATGGACGTTAGTCTATCGTACGTGAGG
This sequence comes from Dreissena rostriformis, assembly GCA_007657795.1. Taxonomy (NCBI): domain Eukaryota; kingdom Metazoa; phylum Mollusca; class Bivalvia; order Myida; family Dreissenidae; genus Dreissena; species Dreissena rostriformis. Next base: position 190,719 of record VMBQ01001099.1, on the reverse strand, counting down.
TACTTTTCATACCACTTAATATTTTGACCAACACACGCATATGGAACAATAAGCGCAAGTGTTACCGAAAAAAGTTAGCAGAGAACATTAATTGTTATAAACAATAATATGAACATTTGTATGCTCCGCTAAAAGATTTCACTGAAGCATTATAGTCGCTGCTTTATTCGTCCGTCCGCAGTGGTTGATACACGTGATTCTCACCTAGGCAACCCAGGCTGAATATCCACTCACTGAGCATGCGAGATTGGTTGGTGGTCGACATACCTCCCACAAAGCACAAAACCGCATCAAAACAGAAAATAATTTAGTCAAAACTGAATAGCTAAAAATATCAGCTATAATTCATATGAATCCCAACTTTCGTGTGTCTAGTTCGTTAGTTAGGTATTGCTTGGACACACTCCGGATCCTCACATAATGCAGTCTCAGGCGCTGAAGTACCTCATAAACTAGGTCATAAACTTGTTCATCAACAACTGTTCAGAATGCAATAAATCTTCATGATGAAAGCACAGAACACACACATAAAAACAAACACCGCGCATACGCGAGCACACATATAAACGCACACATATACGCTAACGCACACATGCGCACACGCGTGTATCGTGGTCGTACGTCACAGTACCGTATGTTTTGCAAGTTGCAAATAAATAATATTATTTATTTATTAACTAGTCTACACGAATACATCTCTTCACGAAGGGTATTATCAGCAAAACTAGTTTGGACGCAAATATTGTTTCGACAAAAGTAGTCTACACCCCGTAAATTATCATACACACGCCAGAGTTGTCTCCCTGTATAATAATTTGCGCTAGAATGCCAAATTTCTTATTCGTTCCCTGTAATGTAATAACGCATTTTTTGCATAGAAAGATGAATAAAGCAACAAGAAGATAGCCACATAAACAATTTAACAGAAATGATGCATACGTCATGTACTGGCAAGAAAATAGGATTAACATACATCGAGTAAACATTATAACGAACTATGCAAGCCATATTGAAGAACTGATGGAAAAAAACTCGTCCCGTGTTTTCTTTCCTATGACTTTTGCAAAATGAAATTTAAAGTACTAATTCTATTGTAACATTTCAACACGTAAAGTACAGAGAGAATTTACATTACATTTTACTTTTTTACATAAGAAGAAGAACTAATAAATTATAACAAAGGAGTATACACATGTCATTAAGACCCATGGATTCATTATAAACACTGTCACTCAAACGTATCATTTCAATTAATATCATAAATAGAAAAATGCAATTATAAATGGCGACATGGAAAATGAATTGCATGATATACAATGTCATAAAGCAAAATGCAATTATAAATAGCAACATGGAAAATGAATTGCATGAAATACAATGCCATAAAGCATAATGCGAGAACTGGCGGATAAACCCTTCCATAGATTTAAACCGTCACACTTTTTATGTGTGACAAAATGATTATTGTAAAAAATAATGCATAGCTATGTGAGAGTCTGACATCGAAAATGTAAGGACCCAGAGAGTGCAAACAGAGGTGTGTCGCATACAAGTCCCAACCTAATAAAACATTGAAATCTAGAGTACAATTGATGTGTCAGCAAGAGTTCTGAATCATGAGTATTGACATTTACAAGCGCGACTTATTACGGATATAAATTGTATTTAATGTTAACCTACAGGGTGCGGAAATAAAAGACGGTCATAAACTCCTGTTTTCAAAAGATTTGCAGTTCAGAAGAATTCAACGAGTTAGAAGGAAGATTGAAGTGGATTTGAAGAATCCATTTTTAGTACTTTACATTGAAAACTACCATAATGAGAAATAGTTAAAAAAAAATATGACCATTATTTGATTCTGTTGAATAGGTCCTTCATTGTAAAAAATACTCTTTTTCATTATTTCGTCATACAAAATATACAATACGAATATGCGAGGAAGCATTTGTGCAAAATGCAATACAAAATTAAAATGCATTCACAACTTGAAATGAATAAAAGACATGGTATTAGAACCATGTTACACGGACCAGAATCAATAACTTCCTCAAAACTAAATTTACAGAACAAAACAGTAAAAGGCCAGAACAAATATGAACTATGTGTGCAGTCAACAAACACGTTATTAGCATGTGAGGTTCGGTTCAATTATTTATGACTACTGAGACACTCTAGTGTTTGCATTGATTTAAGCTCAAATAAGGTTTCTACTGTGACATATTCTAAAAATGGCCGTCATTAGTGCAGTCATAAATTAACCAGAGACACCGGGAATCCAAATTTGCGATTACCAATTGCAAAATACAGGACAAATACCTATCATTATTCAACCGGAAAGTACTCTAGGGTTTAATATCTCAGGTTATTATCCGTCAAAAGGGGGAATATCCATGAGGTGATTCCAACGCCACATGTGCAGACCGATATAAGCCGCGTCATGCGCACACGGGTCTTATACTATATGTTGCCATCGTAGCCACAAACCAGCCTGTGCAACCGCGAATTCTAGTCAGGAGATACGCTGTCCGCTATAAAGTCACTCAATGTTTAGTGGTCTCATTTGCGGACAGGGTAAGTTCTGACCAGACTGAGACCATTTTCGCATGACGTGGGTCATATTCTAATCGCCTTTTTGCGTATGCTTTAATAAGAAATCGGAATATGTACCGTATATGTGACGACCAAATATTTATGTTTATATTTGCACATTGATATATATAGAGTATAATTATAAAAAGAAATAAGTGACGAATGCACTATTTTAATTGTTTTTATTTTATAATTATAGTCTTAATTTTAAATAAACATTAATAAAAGACACAAACAAACATAGAAAAGGATAATACATATATATGAACAAACAAATCAGAGCAGTATGCATACATGTATAAATATATCTGCTTATCTTAAAGTTGCACATACATGATGCGGAGGGGCGGTACACTCAGTTATTAAATGCAGTCTGTATAGAGCCGTAATTTTGTTAGAAAAAATGGCATCAACCATGATATCATGTACATAAAAATAATGATGCATCTGTGAGCAATATTGTATGATGTCGGTCTGTAATCGCTAAACAAGTATCGTCAGACTGATATTTCTCACAGAGAAGTTGTTTTTTAAGTATCAAAATGAATATTATTACAAGTTGAAACACCTAGATATAGTTTCAGTTTCAGTTTCAGTTTATTGGCAAAATCAGCAAATACATGCCTTTGACCACATAGTAAACATATATACATAAAGATGGACACAAATGAAATACTAAACAAAAAGCATTTCACATAAATGAATAGTTAAATGAATACATGAATACATAATTGGTTTTCAACGTTAACAAGAATTAACAGTGTAGCAAGGTAGCAAGGTAATCATTTCTTTTTAACATAGCATTGTAAATAAATTTGGAAATATTTCTTAATTTTCTAGAGTTAGGACTGGACATCAAATAAACGAACTTGTTGACATTATAAAACGATTGGTTAACATTATACTTAATTCTTACGTCTTGATAAAGCGTACATATACATAAGAAGTGATATTCTGTTTCAACCATGTTACTGTTACACAGTTTACATTTCCTATATGGGTAATAATACAATGTAAATGTAATGTAAACATGAAAACCTTCATAACGACAAAATACTTCTCAAAACGAGAAGGAATACGTATACGCCATTTAATGGTGATACAATTGCATTTGACATGCCAATCTATATGCATAGTGTACACACAATATTTCACAAATAGTTGCATGTTATCCTTATTGGCTCTCCGTGTCATTATATGACTAATGTGGTATGAAAACACGAATAAACTATCATTTGTAACCAAAACGTCTGTTCTGCGCCAAATTAATAAACGTTTTTGAATTTCTACCGCTGTTAACGCTTTCAATATTGTAGCGGAAGTAATTCCGACGTGTTCTCATTGAAAGGAGGCCCTGACTTTTCTCCCTTTAGTTGGCACAGGAGGTCGGTAGTTATCCTGCATATGAAGGCCGTCGGAATCGGTAAGACTTCGAAGAGCTTTCAGCTGAAAGGCAGAATTAAGTGTGTTATTTCTAGGCGAAAACCTCGAACATTATACAATTCGTTTTCATATCATTGTAAACCATTGGGTGGGTGTGAAACTGAGTGCAAACGCAATGCATATACATGTTTGGCGTGAATATGTGTTAATGATCAAGAATTTAAAGTACAAGTGTCAGCTATCATCTTTAATTGATCCTAACGAAAGTTTGACTGTTTCATTACAATGGAGTTTATAAGAGCCTCGTTCTGAGAAAACTGGGCATAATGCAAGTGCGTTAAGTGTCGTCCAAGATTAGCCTGTGCAATCCCCACAGGCTAATCAGGGACAACACTTTTCGCCTACGTTGAATTTCTGTTAAAAAGAGGCTTCCTTCAAACGAAAAATTCCATAAAAGCGGAGAGTGTCGTCCCCGATGAGCCTGTGTGGACTGCGCAGGCTAACGGTAACCCGGGACGACACTTTACGCAAATACCAACTTAATACCCAAGTCAGATCGTATTATAATATGGATATATGATTAAATGGAACAAAACAGCATCAGGTGAAAAACTGCGATATGCTATGGAACCTGATACCGTATTGGAAATCGACTGTATTATATTTTCTACTGATCTAAGATCTAATGCTTTTTATGGATTTCATGGTAAGTTTCTTTCGGTCTGCGATAAAATCGACCACGGTTTCAAAGGTTCCTATGTAATTACAACCAGCGCTTATCGGAAAAACACAAAAGGTTTAATCAAAATACTGCTTGTTCGAACTGCAAGTTCTTCACTCCATAGCATGTGCGATCATTCCCACAGACTGTCTCACGCCCTCTGTATATGTTCTTACTTCGCTTGCGAGATTTAAAGGTGTAAATCAGCACCATCCGACCGCTCGTTTGTGGATTAACCGCTATATGTGCATGCTTAAGTGTCGCACAAACTAATAACCATCACAAGACTTATTAAAAAGTTATTGTAAACATAAATTGAATGCAATATATTTAAAACCATACACATATATAGTATCATTAAACATGATATGAATACCGGACAAAGGCACTGCTATAACATAGTTTATACTGCATAAGTCCATGCAGTACGTTAAAAATTAAATAGTTCATTTTTGTAATCATTTGCTAACATGCGAATGAAATTTTAACTATTCGAATGACAATTATCCAATCGAATATTTGAATAGTTTTGAAATCCCTTAAAACTTTACTATTAACATGTGTATTTATTTAGAAGTTTGCGAGATCCTTTTACGCCTTAGGCTTCTTGATTCGGGGACCCGGATTGTCCTAGCACTCGCACGTAATAAACTTACTAGACTCAGTAAAGTAAGGACTCACTTTGAAATCATTGCTACAATTATAGCTGTCGATCCATACCTGCTGGTGAGAGAATTCCACTGGTTCCTTGTAGACAATCCACTGGACACTTTCAAAGAGGGGCGGTGTGGTGAGAGATCCCTCGTATGTCCAGTAGGCGCTGCTGTTACCTGCAAAAGCGACGTAATGTAACGTAAGAGGACCAACGTCGTTTCACTGACGTTCACCGCACAAATTATGCTCCTAAAATTATATTTTCCCAATTCTACTCATTTTATACAGCCAGTAATAGGTGCTTAAAAACAATAATAATTAGAAGAAGAACACACAGATTTGTACTACAAAGACAAAGGAGGCAAATACTCAGAGTAAGAAGAGAAACCAGAGTTCCGCGGTCGGAGACATATGCCCCCAAACCAGGGCCTTGATTTTCACACTTATTGTGACAGTGACCTTGACCTTTGACCATATGACCCCAATTTCAATAGGGATCATCTACTGTCCAAGGTCAATGCACATGTGAAGTATTAAGTCAATCGGTCAATTGGTTGACGAGTTATTGATCGGATACGATTTTCACAATGATTGTGACCTTGACTTTTGACCTAGTGATCCAAATTTCAATAGGGGTCATCTACTGTACAAGGCCAATGCACATGTGAAGTATCAAGTCAATCGGTCAATTCGTTGACGAGTTGTTGATCGGAAATGATTTTCACACTTATTGTGACAGTGACATGGACCTTTGACCTAGTGACTGCAATTTCAATAGAGGTCATCTACTGTCCAAGGCCAATGCACATGTGAAGTATCAAGCCAATCGGTCAATCCGTTCACAGGTTATTGATCGGAAACGAGTTGGTCTACCAACAGACACATAGACAGACCGACCTTCATCCAGCAAAACAATATACCCTCTCTTCTTCGAAGGGGGGCATAAACAAGACGAACAGGAAGGCGATAAACATGCACAAGAAAAAAACTATTTCGTGAAGAAGAAGACGATGAAGAAGAAAGAGAAGAAAGAGACGAGAGGACAGACATCAATAAACAGAAGAAGCAGAAAGAGAAGAGACTAAGAACGAGAATAAATACCAGTATAAAAAAGTGGGGGATGTTGGAGTCTCATGTAAAGAAATATGTGGAGGTGAAGGAAACAGATAAAGGAACACAGAACATTCCATTAGGAAAATCCCTAGTTCTAGCGTCGTCTGCTTACGTGGCAACAAGCTGGTGGGGTCGAGGGAGATGGGGAAGGTGGCCTTGCTACCAGGTTTGCTCATCTTGCTCAAGTTGTCCGACACGGTGGAGAAGCCGTGATGCGTGAGGCCGGGCTGAAATAAAATTAAGAGGAGAAAGCGTCTATGAACACCGGCGTTCTTGGAAAATGCTTATTTGTTCGATGCCACCAACCTTCTGGAAAACTACATGCATAAAAAATTAAGAATTAGTTTTATGATACCTTTTCTAATATAATTAAATAACTTCAATCATTAAATACAACAAAAAACAACAACAACAAGCATTGCGTTTATTTCTTTATATGTGTCCCGATTTATTACATTAGTTTTAATATCGTAAATAGTGATCTACTTTAATTAATTTCCTATCATTATCAAAACTACACTTGCACTCTGAATGAACACGAAAAAAACCCGCTTTAATTGCCAGCCACTACAACGGCTCCTCGTGCGCCTCGTGCTACCTTGATCATGACTCCGAGGACGGCGAGTCCGTCGCTCTTGGTTACGGACTCCGCAAAGCTGTCGTACTTAGTGTTCCAGTGGACAAGGTGAAGCTGTAATGGAGTTTTTTTTTGTGGTCGATTATTATTACAAGAAACATGTCAACCCCACGAAAAAATGTTTTGACCGTTTTAGTTAATGCATTAATTTTAATAATTATGCAATCCTAAGCTAGGTCCGCATATAAGCTACATTTACACTTTCAGCGTAATATCTACAAACTAAAGTTATTTTGAAGTTTGTGTTTCTCTATGTTTAGTAAAAGTGACATCGACCTTGATCCAACTGATCCAAACAGCATTGCAAAGCTAGGCATGCTAGTATGTTACCAGTACACAACATTTCAAAACAATGACCAGTCANTTAGCTTCACAATATTTCTTTCGGAGCTTAAGTTATTAAGCAGAAACCGATTTGCTAGTTTATGTAACACTGCCTTGAACGTAGCCCGGCTGGCCCAAAATTAACTCACTAGCAAATTCTGCATGTAAGCTACATAGAATCTACACACACACATTCAGTGTAATACCTTCATATAAACTAATGTTATTGAGCGGAAGTAGTTGTTCTATGTATTGTTATACTGACTTTGACCTTGACCTTACTGACTGTTAATGAGATCCCACGCTAGGTTTGATCAAAATTTGTCGATGCAAGTGTTTGACTAGAGAACTGCAGTTATTCTATGTTTGTAACAGTAACCTATGGCCCAAATCTAACTGGCACAAAATACAGTTACAAAGCTATGTCTCTATGCAAGCTTGCTATACATGCAAAGTTTAATCAGAATTGGTCGATGCAAACTTCTTAAGTCATTGACCGGAAATCTACTGTTTGACGCCGTCAGGCCAGCCGCCAGCCTGCCCGATATATCCCAATATTACAAAAACCTTGTACAAATGTTAAACGATATCATATTTAATTAATATCACCCACTTACAATAATCATGATTCCACACAGGAGGCAAACGGTAAATAAGTGAAACATAGTAAATCCACACAAAATACGAAGTAAATCCGCATAATAATTGTTGGTTGGGTTTTAGTATGGTTACACCAGGCTGTGGACAAAAAACTTAAAGTCCAATCATGAATAGTTAGGATAAAAGATTCGTGTCTGAGATATGTGGGTGAATATATATGTGCAGATTCGAGTAAATGTTTTTATTTATATTGCGTTATGGCGCTTATTAACAGGGTCAGGTTTTCGAATTATCATGTACATTATTCAATATGTTTTCACATTGTTAGAACATTCAAGTTTATTTTGAAAACGATACGACTCTACAATATGCATATTATATAATTACCTTAATATATAAATGTTAAAAATATCTGTATATTTTGAATATGAATGTCTTTTGAGTTGCCAATTCTTTTGTTATAAATTGTTAACTTATATTGCCTAAAATAGTATATTTGTATACCTGTATGCTATTGACCACTGTTTACTACATTGTGTATTATATGTATGTATACTCATGGGCTTAAAGCCTAATTCTGTATNGTATACTCATGGGCTTAAAGCCTAATGTATTCTGAAATAAACCATTAAAATTACTAACGTCACAGATACCTGTTTTGTTTTGAAATATGTTTGATCATTATATAAATTTATGGAATTTAATATTAGTATTAATCGTACACTTTTAGAGCAAACCAGTTTAAATGTACCTCGGATGCGAACATCTTCCCGTCAATCGTATGCTCCGATCCCTGGTTGTCGTCTGCTCCCCAGTGCAGGTGGAACTGTTCGAGTCGGAACTGCTGGTTGCCAAGGGGACCGCCGGTCAAATCTGGGGTTAGAATGTAGGACACTTTGAAATATCAATAAGATAATTATAGAATCAAAATATACGTTGATTATTTTATATTCTATGAATGTAGAACATTTCACGCGTGTCAAATGAGAATATAAAATTAATGTTTTATATCCATAAATGTACATCTACCAAAGACCCATAACACTATTCAAAGTATCTTTTTTACGTTAAAAAAACGGAACTTGGCATTGAGTGAAATATTCGCTATATAAGACGTATCAAATAAACATGGCTACGCGCTTACATCCGGTCTTGGTGATCTGACACATGACGCTGTGCCCGTTGTTCTGCAACTGGGCCTCGTCTTCCGGTGTGTAGTCGACCCTTAGAGGGTTGCTGGCCGTAAGATCAAAGTCGTATACCGCCTCTGACGTCACGATGTCGATCGGCGATTGACGGCTGCCTTCTGCGATCGGAAAATTCTTGTTCCAGGTGGTGGGTCCTGGAGTGTTAATTGGAGCGTGAGTGAGTGTTGTTATGGGAACACTGGCTTAATGCATGTGCGTAAAGTGTCGTCCCATTTTATCCTGTGCAGTCCGAACAGGCTAATCATGGAAAACACTTTCCGCTTCACAATGGAATTGTTTCGTTTCCATGAATTCTCTTCAAAACAAGAAAATCCAGTTTAGGCGGAAAGTGTCGTCTCTGGTTAGCCTTTGCGGACTGCACAGGCTGATCTGGGATGATACTTTACGCACATGCATTAAGCCTAGGTTTCATAGAACGAGGCTCTGACTTATTTAAAATGTACGAATCCTCTTACTGTGTAAATGTGTTTCCAGATAAGAGTAACCTTTCCTTTGCATTAAGCAATATTCGGTAACGAAGCGCTTTGAATGGAATTTAAATCATACAAATATCCGTTAATTTATTGAAAACAAGCAAATTCGTTGAATTGATATTCCTCGCAATGGGTGCAAATCGGACGGCCGGACGGCCAGCCAGGCGGACGGACGGACATACAGACAGACAGGCAGAAAGATAGTCAGAAGAATAGACAGACAAACAAACGGACGGACGGACAGATGAACGGACGGACGGAAGGACGGATGGACGGACGGATGGACGGACGGACGGACGGATGGACGGACGGATGGACGGACTGACTGACGGACGGATGGAAAACGCAAATTCTATATCCCTCCGCCTGTGGCGGGGAATAATAGTCGCAATGATTAGAAGGAATATTTTGCACACAATCAAATAAATTGCTAATGTATGCAGGACATTAACAACTAATGAACTGTTTCTATTACACAGCTTATAAACATGCATCTTGTGTTAAAGAAATAAATGTTAGAAATCTTACCATTTGTCTCCGCGTATCCCCAGTGTGCCATTGTATATCGGTGTATTTGGATGTTGTCCAAGGTAGAAACGTCTGAAATGAACAAAAATTAAAATAACCATATATCAAGTTTCAATCTCGAAGGACACTGTATCATTTTGAAATGCGCAATGTACGTTGACTAACATATATAGTCAGTTTAAAATAGAGGGATGTTTTATCAGTTAAAGTTAGGTCAGACATTTGAAACCGACATCCTCGTAACAACGTTCAACAGTTGTTACATGAAATAACGCATTATACATGTTAGAATTACATCTGCATAAACACGCTCGTTATCACATCAGGACAAAGCATAATAAATCCTTGCGTCATAATATGACAATATAAAATGTTGCCTTAAATATAGAAGGTCAAAACGGTCACGATAACTGTAATGCGATACGGACACTTTTTCAACGAACAACACGAAACTTCTACAGCAATAATATGAATATTTATGTTTTGTTTCGCTTTGCATTTTAAATAATTAAGTATCTTATACACACATGAGAATCTGTCCATCTAACAAGGTTTTATATTCGTCGATATGAATCCACCTTGACAACTATTATTATCTGGTTTATGGTATACAGGTAAAATGATTATTTGCACTTCCGTTATAAATGAGATAACCTCTTTAAATTTGAAGTTGTAAACACAGTAAACTGAAGTTGATGACATCCATCTTTGTGGAGAAATGTAGGTGACATTCCTGTTAGTATGTATATCCAACTGAGGACGTAAACAGATAATTAGTATGTGATCATATCTCCATACCTATATTGGTCAGGTTAATTACATGTCAACACTTAATATCACCTCTGTCCTATCGCCAGAAAAACAAACGCTATCAAATTCATGAGCTATGTCTCATGCAAGCTTGCTAGTAGTATATCCATTTTTTTCACCAAGATAGGTCAATAGGAACCAAAGTTATTGACCAGAAACCACCTGTTTGACGCCGCCATCCCGTGCGCCCATCCGACATACAATAATTATACCACTAAGTGGAATCAACAACTATGATATTATTAAATTAAATCGGCATCTTAAAATTAATTTACAGCATACGCGAACAGTACCTTAATACTGAAAGTTAATGTTAGACGAAACTGAATCCAACTAAGCCCATCTGGTTAGTCTAAACAAATACACGTTTTACACGCTATGATCCCGAAACGTCTAAACTCCAACCTGAACAAAACCTGGTCATGCATTTTCTTAAAAATTAGAGCGATATTCAAAAAAATAAATCCTTTCGTAATGAGAAATTAATTTATAGGTAATCAAATTATTCAAAATCGTAAATTCGTTCACGATAACACCATGAGATCTTCAACTTCTCACGGTTTCGTCCTTTCAGTTGCAGTAACGACCAACATGATTGTTAATAGCATGTGACGTCTAAACCAGAGTTTAATGATATAAACAATACAGTAACTTCCCTGCGGCGGTCATCTATGGAGGAATACACTCACTGGTGACGACCTTTTATATATCAATTATGTCATAATAAAGTTGACTGATAAGAAATAAACTGTTATTTTTAGCATGAAATATCAAACGAATTATGTTTAAGCAAAAACTCCTAATGTTTGCTATTACTGAAATGTAATACAAAAACTCAAGACAGTTATTAGTTTCCGCAATTAAATACTAACTGTTCGCTGTCAATCCAAATTTATTGAATTTGCAAATGTGATTTGCAAATGTTGTCTTTGTGTGAATTTAATCGATCATTATTTATGGAACTTTTATATTTATCATAGCTTCTGTATCAGCAGAAAATTGAAATAAAAATGAATGAATAGATGCATTTATGAATTAATAAATAATTTACCATGTACTAGAACCCAATTGTTTGTGAAACTATATATTTCGTCAACGCACAGTGTCGGAAATGCATTATTAGAAATGTTGCATAGAATGATACTCTTCGCTCAACACGTGATCAATTAACAGCACATTACATGGTGTGTATGCATAGACGTTTTATATAACATGCTCCTAAAACACAAACTTAATTATTGAATATATATTATTAGAGCCACGTCATACGTAAATGGGTCTTATGTCATATGCGGCCAGCGTTGCTCCAACTCAGCCTTCGAAATCGCTACTATGTCCGCTATAAAGTCATGCAAGGTTTCGTGATCTCATTAGCGACCATGACAATGGTGACACTTGGTGACAATGATTCAACATTCATTATCATATTCATTTCACAACCGACAGATCCGCCTGTATAGTATAACACAGTGACGTTGTTACGGCATCCTAATGACACGTCGTCCTTCACGTATGAATAGGCCTTTAACACTGCACGACAAGTTGCGTTTAAGCACATTTCTGTAATCATCTTAACGTTTATTTCGCGCTGCAAGAAAAAGTTGCATTTAATCTATCATTGTATTCTTAAAAAAAAATCTTTAACATTAAATATAGAAAATACTCAGATTTTATGTTCATAAAAGTTATATTTTAATTATTGAACATTAAGATAAGGGTAAATTTAATTAGTATTGATGTACTTTTATTTAAGACTTAAATTAACTTCTATATCATAATTATCGACGTATTACTAAACGATATACATATAATTGGTTAAATGATTCCGTTTATTATATATGAAAAGCCGCCTACATTTCCGTTCAGGGATTTTGTATAATTTAAATTGTATTTGACTTTACTAAGTAATAACAATAGTACTACTACTGCTGCTTTCGCCAAATCTGCTACAGCTACATCTACTCGCGCTACTGCCGGCCCATACTATCGAGATTACCGCAGCTGCTACCGCCGCTAATACTGATGCTACTGATAGTAATAAAAATAAACATAATTATAAATATAATTATTCTTGTTTTATCCCACTTTTACATCGAATTCGGTTGATTCAAGCCCCGTTGATTAAATTTCAGCTATAATACACGGCACGAAATGACGTCATTTTTTCGACAAAATGACGTCATAAATCCAGCGAAATTATCCAGTTAAACTCATTTTGTTTAAATAAAAAGGTTTACTGAATGAAAAGTGGGATAAATAGAATCGCCAAGGCTCGTGCTTTTTGTTTTCTTAGCCTCGCATGATAAACCTGATCTATAATCAACACTAACCAATTATTCTCTATATAATCATAAGTATTCTTATTAGAATTTTAAGCATTATTTTTATTATCATACGTATTATTTTTATTATCATAAGTATTATTATAAATATAAGAATTATTTTTCATATAAGTATTATTATTAATATAAGTATTATTATTAATTTAAGTTTTATTATAAATATAAGTATTATTATTTATATAAGAATTATTATTAATATAGGTATTATTATTTATATAAGTATTATTATTAAAATAAGTATTATTTTTTATATAAGTATTATTATTAATACAAATATTATAATTGATATACGTATTATTATTGATATAAGTATTATTATTGATATAAGTATGATTATTGATATAAGTGTTAATATTAATATAAGTATAATTATTAATATAAGTTTTAGTATTATTAATAGGAGTATTATTATTAATATAAGTGTTATTATTGATATAAATGTTATTATTAATACAATAATAATAATAAAAAAAAAAAANATCATCATCATCATCATCATCATCATCATCATCATCATCATCATCATCATCATCATCATCATCATCATCATCATCATCATCATCATCATCATCATCATCATCATCATCATCATCATCATCATCATCATCATCATCATCATCATCATCATCATCATCATCATCATCATCATCATCATCATCATCATCATCATCATCATCATCATCATCATCATCATCATCATCATCATCATCATCATCATCATCATCATCATCATCATCATCATCATCATCATCATCATCATCATCATCATCATCATCATCATCATCATCATCATCATCATCATCATCATCATCATCATCATCATCATCATCATCATCATCATCATCATCATCATCATCATCATCATCATCATCATCATCATCATCATCATTATCATCATCATCATCATCATCATCATCATCATCATCATCATCATCATCATCATCATCATCATCATCATCATCATCATCATCATCATCATCATCATCATCATCATCATCACCACCACCACCACCACCACCATCATCATCATCATCATCATCATTATCATCATCATCATCATCATCATCATCATCATTATTATTATCATTATTATTTGTATTATATTTGCAACGTTCTAAAGGTTATTCAAACATAAGTGATTTACCAACCAGCACTAACCACAAGCATTTTATTAAATCATTCCCTGTACAGCCTTGATATCTCTATACACATGTCTTCCAATTTTTCCTATTTTAGCAGGAAAAACTACACAACACTCCCTTATCTCTAGCCAGGTTACCAGATACGCGCCACATTGATTGCCTTTTTTGCAATGATCGGTTTGAGTTAGAATGTCTCATTTGTATGTGTGTATAATATGACATGTTTTGTATGGTCAATGCAGATAATTTAATCACTTTCATTACGATAGGTATAACGTTAATAATTGAAATGTGTGCTTTTTTAATAACACTTTTTGTTAAGTAACAAACTTTTCATGCAGTGTAGTGGACAGGACAAGAACATAAGGCTAATTTGACACACATGTGTAATAAGAAATTATTTTCGGACACATAAAACATTAATGAATATGTTTCCGAGAATAACTTTTACGTGTGATTACTGATTCATTAACAAGGATACAATTCACAATTCGCCTGACATAACCAATTAAACTAATGATTGATACGATTTCCGCATGTCAACATCTCTTATATACCATGATAGCATGTCGTTTTTATTGCATTTGTACAGTAAGGGCGTCTGTTTAGCGCATGTCTGCACAATTTTCTTCCATGTCAGGAAACTTAATGAAATATTTGGGGATAACTTCCTTAAACTAAATAATGCCCTGTCTGGCTACAATTGACTATGATATTGTTGTTTCGACAATGCCACACATGGCGAACATAATTAAAACGACCACAATAATTACGGCCATAACATACCACCACCGACAACACAAAAACAACAACAAATCAACAATAGTACATGCTAATCCGGTTGCTTCGGTAGTAAAAGTATTTGCAAAGCACTAGTACTGCTAACACAATCATTGCATCATCACAGGCGGATTTTTCTTCGCAAACATATGTTTTTAGCATCGGTTAATTAATTGCAACACCTGAGTAGGTTTTCCACCACTATACACATGTTTTTGAACTTACACGTGAATCTTTACAAATAGAACCACGGCACCAACACTGTGTGTATTTGTTTTCGGCAAAGCTATCTTACCCAGGTTGACATTTGTTGACCTTTTATAACATTAAAATAAGTCCAACATATGTAGATATTATTTTAGAAATATAATACATGTAGAATATTTGGTGCAATCAAAGTTCATCATAGTTGTGTATCATACGGATTTCGCAACTAGATTAATTACATATAATCACACCTGACTGCAGCTTAATAAAGGAACGCGGCATTTAAGTTTACAATGTATTTATTATCAAGTATCGTGTTACCATGGTAACTTCGCGTCAACTTCATATAACTTTCAAGTTCTCGTGGCAATTACATAAAACTTGCTTCATCAGCTATAAACAACAATACTTTGAAAGCTAAATAAAGTATGGTTAATTGACAAAATGGTTCGATTCCAAACAAAATAACATTTGATATAAAGTGGCTGTTCCCAATTTGTCAAACACGAACAAATTTCGAAAAAAGTGCCAACTCAAATGTCAAGGTCACACTTTAAGATTCCTTGTTTGAATCTGCATCTTCAAGTGTATGTCTTATGTCCTGTGACTTTTAAAAAGGATTTTCACGAGACGTGCCTAACATGTTTATCAAGTTTAGGTAATTTGCAGGGGCTAGCAGGCAGCCATGCCAATTCAATGTATATGCACACATGAAGGGATCACAAGGTTCACGGCTATGGATAGGCTGTTCTTTGGACTGTCGTGCTATCAAAGACTTTACTATAAAAAAAAATACATGTTAAGGTTTTTAGCGTGTTTTGTTTGAGAACGTATTATCAACAGCAGTAGCATAATCCATAAATAATCAATTCACCTTAGTACAGGATGTGGTAACGTTACATGAGATAAACATTCCCAATCTGTATTTTATGAGAGTAATTTTACAAAATTAAACACGGATACAAATTTATTGATATGTAATCATTCGTTTTTGTGTTATGTACATCATCAAACACAATACATCAATGTTCGATGAAAGAAAGATTTATTTATTGACATGTCAGATCAAAAAAAAATGTATCAAGGCCTACCATCGATTCAATGTAATAATGAGAATCCATAATAAAGTAAAATTAACATTGCTGTAAAGAGTACTGAAATATTAAGAATAATTGACATAAAATAAAACTCGCGTCTTTACAGAATATCGAATAAACATTACTGATATAACAACATTATTTACGGAACATACTCACCACTACACCCACATATTCAATAACTCCAACAATATGACAAGTACTCTTTCCCGTGTATAAAAGGCATTTAATCCAATGCCCGCACAATCGATTTACTTGTACATCACTGGTTGTATTTTGCAAGAATAGTACGTATTGTTTATTATGTGAAAATAGTCTACTGTGAAAGTAGTGGAAATTCGTCCGAGTTTATAAATGTAGGCTAACGCTTTGTAAGCAGTGTGTCGAATGAGCTTATTTTGCTCTTCACGCCTGTGTGAATGAAGGATATTAAAGAGAGAACATTCGACCGACCTTGCGAAAGAACGATCGGAAAAAAACTTTCAGTAGCCACGTCAAATGTAAATCGGGGAGTGGAGTATTCAATACCTTTAGAATGTGCATGTTACGAGTAGTGTTGAACTTACAGGATATATAATGTAGACTAACACTTGTCTATGTAGATGTGATAAAACAATTAGCGTGCTCTGTGGGAAATAGGGAGGGTGTTGGTTGTAAGTTGGTTTGAGTGATAGCATCAATGTTACCCATTATACACGCAGCTTAAAGCGCATCGGTCTCAATGCGTTGCATATGTGGGATACTATTTCAGAAAAAGATTAAATATTTTTTTATTTATTTTATCGTTATACAAGTCAGCAATTATTAACCGTTTTACTGATTATCTGTACGTATTTAACGCTTTGCTTTGAGTGTATTCAACTTCAGATTTGTTTACAAATAATTTCATTATAAATAATTCACTATGCTTTTGGTAGCTATAATTGTGTGGGGGTTTTCACTTCAGAGATTAAGATGTTCCGCAGACATTTATCTCTCTTGTTAATATAATGTTTCAGTAGTAATTGGAATGGTTTTATGAGATGTATTAAACTTATATTATCCGCTTGTCACTTTACGATTAGTGTCTTCATGATGCACATAAAATAAACGGATGTATATTCATGTATTTTAACGATTACACGCTCTGATGCATTCATGCTCAATTGCTGTATAAGACAGTTCGATATAAGACATTAGGATTTAAGAAATAGCATCGCCCGAGAGGTTTCCGTTTAACCGATATGAGGCAGTGGATGTTTATCGAAAAATCATGAAATAAGGAAACTTTTTGTAACTAGACCACTCTGGATTCAAATGACTCCGATTTTAAATTTCGTATGTATCTGATGCTTTTGTTTACACTATTATATACACATTTTAGGAAACTATGGCATGTTAAAACTGATAATTATTACATAATGATGTTTTATTACCAATTGTCCCCTGCAACTGGTGAGTGTCTGTTAAACAACATACAGACTACATAATGTAATAATATGGTTCAGTAAAAAGTAACGGCAGGAACTATTTGGTTTTTTAACCATACACAGAAATGAAAAATTCACACACACATTCTCCCTATAAGATGCGTAATAATAATAATTATCATAATTATACTCGTAATCAACGATACTTTCAGTACATTGCAATATAATACTGAAATAAAAAAGCTCATTTTTGAAATTCTGCACAGCCGTTTTTTTTCGTTAGCTGAGATAAATTATTATGGCGAGATAAGTAACAACAAGTCATTCAAACATGCCTTTGACTGGGTATATAAGACTCGTCTTTTCAGTTAATTTAAATTTCAACGTATAGTACGAAGTTTCAATAGATGTTATCTTTAAAGTATCATGTCATGAACAAGTAAGTATGTAAGAACTATCGGTGAATTAAATTACCGATAAACATAACCCATATTCATCTCATTGATTGCTTAGCTTTGTAAACTAATTGTGTCGCGTTCTGAGAAAACTGGGCAAAATGCTTGTGCGTAAAGTGTCATCCCAGATTAGCCTGTGCAGCCCGCACAGGCTAATCCGGGACGACACTTTCCGTCTAAATGGTTGTTCCCTAAGAAGAGACATCATTTAAACGAAAAATTCCATAAAAGCGGAAATTGTCATCCCTGATTAGACTGTGCGGACAGCACAGGCTAATCTGGGATGACAATTTAAGCACACGCATTTTGCCCAGTTTTCTCAGAACACGACACATATGACAGGCGTTATAACTTTCTAACAGTACAAACATGATTAAAAGCTGATCTAGTGTTTACAATCACTTATAAGAGTTATCTTTAAAACTTCTAAGGGTAATATGCGGTCGCTAAAATATTAATGAAGGGAATATCGATAACCTTTCAAACATATTTGTGCACCAGTTCAATACTTGCATAGTTTCTTTGTCCCATTTAAGTCATGAACGATCGCATGTCAACCTAAACAACGTATAACTTGACGCAATGCAGTAAATACTATACCAATTTCCGAGTGAAGAGAAACAGAATTAATTTTTATAACAAACACGGAGTTCTGTTTAAATAGGTATTCATGTACAGTTACAATAACGGTTTTGTTATTGAAAAACAAACAATATATTTTACAAAATATTTCATAATTATAATGATGGTGTCTAGCGATCTGGTTTCATAACTTTGAAGACAACAAAACTGATTAAAAACCAGAATTACATCCAAAACACTTTATAAATTATAAATAAATGTTCAAAAGGTCGAAATGCATCGACGCTAAACATCTTAGACAAAAAGAAAGGGGTTGACATTTTTATGGGACTGTACAAATGTATGGGCGTAAAGTGTCGTCCCAGATTATCCTGTGCAGTCCGCACAGGTCAATCAGGGACGACACTTTCCGCTCTTATGGTATATTTCGTTTAGAGGAAGTATTTTCATTGCGAAAATCCAGTTTAGGCGGAAAGTGTCGTCCCTGATTAGGCTTTGCGGACTTACAGGCTAATCTGGAACGACACTTTACGCGCATACATGTTTAGACTTCAAAGTTACTAGATACTCAAGGTAAAAAACGAATACCTTAAAACAGACAGGTACCGTCACTCATGAAACATGATTTATGCAAAATTTAACAAGAACTAAGACATCAGTAAGCATCAACTAACCGGTGAATGGTACGTATCTATCCTCTAATGCGCTCGACCAGAGTTCGACACTGTCACTGTATTAAAGCGATTTTCGCTTGTAGTTATACCTATACTCCCTGTGTATATCTATACCCACTGTCACCTGTACACACCTGCCTGTCCATTTATACAGTTAAAACCAATTAAACCGGATCCGCTCTTAACCCGATTCCTCTCTATAAAGTACAATTTAAATTTAAATAAGTTAATATTGAAATATCTATTTAGTTAATTAAGTTCTTTATATTCGTTGATATGAACCCACCTAGTATTATTATGTTTATATGTACAGGTAACGATTTATTTGCACGATATGAATCCACCTATTATTATCTTGTTTACAGGTCATGATTTTTTTTTTGCAATTATTACAAACAATAAACGAGATAACCTTTTTAAATTTGTCTTAGTTTACACAGTAAACTGAAGTTGGTGACATCCAACTTTGTGGGAAAATGTAGGTGACATTCCTAACCTGTGAGTATGTATATCCAAATGAGGACATTAACAGATAATTAGGATGTGATCATATCTCAATTAATAACAATTAATATCACCTTGCCTATCGCCAGAAAAACGTACGCTATCAAATGCATTAGCTATGACTCATAAAAGCTTGCTACTCTATGCTATTATTAAAAGTAATCAGCAGCTTAAACTGAATTCGCAGCATAATTGAGCAGTACCTAGATACTAACAATAAATGTAAGACGAAACTGAATCCAGCTAAGCACATCTGGTTAGTCTAAATAAATACACGCTTTACACGGGATGATCCCGAAACGTCTAAACTCTAACCTGAAAAACCTGGTCACATTAATAATTTTTTAAATATAAATGTTGGCGAGTTTTATTTACAAAATAAACCTAAAAATATGTTAAATGAATAAAAATTCCATCAAATGATATGGGAGGCGGAAAACTACAACGGGCGAGGCATGGTATAGGGGTGATAACCCAAAAAAAGGGTTAGGGTAAGGGTTAGGGCTAGGGGTCGGGTTAGGGTTAGGGTTGGGTTTAGGCTTACCCAAACCCTAACCCGACCCCTAACACTAACCCTAACCCTAACCATAACCCTCTAACCCCCCCTTGCGCAATACCATACCATGCCTCGCCCGTTGTAGTTTACCGCTTCCCAAATGATATTACCAATCGAAGATGTAATTCTTTAATTCGTTCACCATCACAAAGAAAAACAAAATGAGATCGTCAACTTCTCATTGTTCCGTCTAATCAGTTGCAGTAACAACAAACATGATTGCAAATAAACTGTGCCGTCTAAACCAGAGTTTAATGATATAAACAATGAAGTAACTTCCCCTCGGCGGTCAACGTTGGAGGAATAAATTCACTCGTGACGACCTTTTGTAAATCAATTATGTCATAATAAAGTTGATTGATAAGAAATAAACTGTTATTGTTAGCATCAAAGGGGCCGTCTATAAAGTACGTCACGCTCCAGGGGGGGGATGTAAGACAGTGTGACAGTGTGTGACAGAGGGGAGGGAGGGGGTAAGGTCATGTGTGACGTCACACATTTATTAATGATCTAATTTCTTAAGGAGAATTTAATGGCTTTAAAAACAATTTTTAACATTTTTGTGAAACATTTGAATTAGTTGTATGTCAATATAACATGANCATTAGAAGTCTGTGAGCGCACACCAAGAATAGCTTTACAAAATTTAAAATGAAGTTTGTCAACTTCATCAATGTTGTAAATTCCCCATATACAAGTAATTAGTATAATACAAAAGTTTGAGGATTCAGAGGTAATATTAATATAAAGTAATTATTATTATTATTATTTCGCTAATCTACTTCTTGTCCTGTGTAAAACGATTGTATAATCGGACGATTATCTTAAATTTGACCTCACCGATTGTAAATGAAAATGCAGCAGATAAATGATGTGCATTATTTAATTGTCAAGTGTAATTTTTGCAATTTTTGTTTTCAAATTCAATCTAGATTGAGTTACTTCTTCAATGAATAACTGTGCCAACTGTTGACATTTAACCATTGTACTATTATTAAACTGTATGTCATTTTAATAATGTGATAGTTCTTTTAGGTGGAAATGATATATTTAAATACAGTTCAATAGTGGAGCGTGTGTAGATTAAATTCGAATAAGGTAATAATTAAAAAAATAAATTGTTCGAAAGTGTGACGTACTTTAGGGGGGAGGGGGTCCGAGATTTGTGACGGTTTGTGACAGGGGGAGGAGAGGGGGTTTAAAATTGTCTAAAATAGCATGACATACTTTATGGGCGGCCGCAATTATCAAACGAATTCTGTTGAAGCAAAACATCTTTATGTTTGCTTTTACTGAACTATAACACAAACACAATTATATGCGAACTGTTCGCTGCCAAGTCAAATTTATTGAATTTACAAATGTGATTTGATAATGTTGTCTTTGTGTGAAACCAAACATTATTCATAGAACTTTGAATATTTGTTATAGTTTCTTAATCTTTAGAAAATAAAAATCCAAATGAATGAATAGATCGATGTTGGGATTAATGAATGTCTTGCTATACCACCATGAATAAGAACCCAAAACGTTTGTGAAACTATATATTACGTCAATGCAGAGTGTAGAAAATGGATAAAAAGAAATGTTACATAGAATTGATATTCTTTGTTCAACACGTGATCAATTTTCAGGGTATTACATTGTGTGTATGCATATACGTTCCATAGTGCATGCTCTTAAAACACAAACTTAATTATTAAATATATATTAGAAGACCCACGTCACACGTAAATGGGTCTTATGTCATATGCGGCCAGCGTTGCTCCAACTCTGCCTCCGAAATCGCTACTCTTTCCGCTATAAAGTCATGCAAGGTTTCGTGATCTCATAAGCGACCATGACAATGGTGACACTTGGTGGCAATGATTTAACATTCATTATCATATTCAATTCACAACCGACAGATCCGCCTGTACAGTATAACACAGTGACGTTGTTACGGCATCCTAATGACACGTCGTCCTTCACGTATGAATAGGCCTTTAACACTGCACGACAAGTTGCGTTAAAGCAGATTTGTTTAATCGTATAAAAGTTTATTTCGGGATGCCAGAAAAGCTTGCATTTAATCTATAGTAATATATCAAATAAACGTTAACATGACATTTAGGAAATAATACGATTTTAAGTGCATATAACTTAAATTTTAATTTTTTAAGATAATTTAAAGTACATTTTAGATGCACGTACACGACATATATATTATTGGTTATATGATTTAGTTTATTATACATGTATATGAAACGGCAACTACTTTTCTTTTTAGTTATTTTAATATAAGTATTCTTATTATAATTTTTAGTATACTTTTTTATCGTAAGTATTAATATAATTATTATATTATTTGTCACTTTCTAAAGTTATTTCTAACACAATGGATTGACCAACATGCACTGACCACAAGCATTTTACTAAATCATCCCCTGCACAGCCTTGATATTAAACACGCCTCTTTCCGACTTTACCAGGAAAACTACACACCATTCCTTTATCTCTAGCCATGTTACTTTGTTTTCCAACGAATGGATGAATTTCTAATGTGTATGTGTGTACAATAATAGACATTGTTGTATTGTCCATGCAGAGAATGTAACCACTATGATAATTAATACTTGTATTTGTGCTGTTTTAATAAAATTATTTTTTATATAAAGTTTCAACATTAAACATTAATAGACTTTTTTTTTTCTTTGTATAGACTCATTTAGTGCATGTCCATATTTTATTTTAAAAAATGAACAGCACATCTGAAAAAGTATAAACAGTTACGTCGTTTGGCGGTAAAACACAAATATGGATCAAAGTTGATACAACAGTCTAATCATAATAGTATTTATTTAAAAAAATGGTTAAACTAGAGAAACATTCGCATTAACAATTAGTTTATTTAGATAATAATGTTACTGACACACACACAAAGCACGAGTGGAAGAATAATGTGACTCTAATTCAACTTAACACAAAAAACAACAACTAAAATTTAAGATCAATTATATGTCATGCTTTATTAAATTTAATAGTTGATCAAACTCGAAATAAATTTTAAAGAATAATTTGATTTAAACACAATGCAGACTTCTTTCAGTGTAATGGACAGGACAAGCGCATTATGCTAATGTGACACACATTTGTAATGAGAAAGTATTATCGGACTCATAACACATGATGTGATAAATAATGTAGACGTGTGAATACCTATTCATTAACAAGGATACATTACACAATACGTCTGACATTCATTTCACAAAAACTATCGAATGATTAAAACAATGCCCGCATTTCAACATATTTTATATTTCATGATGACATACAGTCGTTATTGTATTTATAAAGTAAAGGCGTCTGTTTTAGCTTATGTCTGCACTTTTTCCTTTCATGCACGGAAACTGACTGAGTAATTTGGTGATACATTGCTTTAACTGAACAATTATCCATTTGGTCATCAATTGACAACGATGATGCTGTTTCTACCAATGCCACAGATGTCGAACAGAATTAAAACGACCACAATAACTAATGCGATAACATACCACATCCACCAGCACAACATCAATAACAACAATATCAATAATATTATAAGCTAAACTGGTTGCTGCGGTTTTAGAAGTATCTGCAAATTACTGGCACTGCGAACACAACTATTACATCATCACAGTCGAACTGACGGTGGTTTTATCAGCAGTTTACTTATTGCAACAATTAGGTAGGTGTTCCACCATTTTACACATGTATTGTTAACTAACACGTGAAGCTTTACATACAGAACATCAGCACAACCATTGCGTGTATCTTATTTTAGTCGTAGATGTCTTACCCTGAGTTTGACCTCTGTCGACGTTTTATAACGTCACTATTAGTGCTGAAAGTTCCAAATGTGAAAAGTTAATTATCCTGTTACCATGGTAAAGTTTGCGTCAACTTCGTAAACTTTCAAGTGCTCGTAGAAATTCCATAACACTATCTACATCAGCTATTAAACCAATACTTTAAACGCTAAATAGAACATGGTTAATCGAAAAATATTCATAAATGGTTCGATGCAAAGCAAAATCAAATTTGATATAAAGGGACCTGTTCACAAATTGGCCGAACCTTTCAACAATTTTCGAAAAATAGTTCCAACTAAATGGTCAAGGTCACACTTTAAGGCTACATGTTTGAACCTGTGTTTCCATGTGCATGCTATATCTCATTGACCCTTAACATGGATTTTCACGAGACTTGCCTCAAATGTTTATCACATTTAGGTAATATATGCAGAGGACATCAGGCACCCATGCCAACTCAATGTCAATGCACAAATGAAGGGGTCGCAAGGATCACGGCGATGGATATGGCTGCTCTTTGTTCGGTCATGCAATCAAAAACTTAACAATATACATCTTTAGGTCTCTACTGTGTTTAGTTTGATAACGTATTATCAACAGCAGTAACACACTCCTTTAATAATTAAATAACTTAAGAATAGCATGTTACAACGTTAAATGAGATTTAAATTAAACATACTGTTACAAGATGGTAATTTTATAACCTTAAACACGAATACAATTTTATAAAAATATATAATAATTGGTTTTTGTTTTATATACACCATCAAACACAATCAATACATGGGTGTCTGATGAACGAGATGTTTACATTAAAGATAAAACATTATTTTTGCATTACCAAGGCCTTAAATCGATTCCCTTTAATTATGAGAATCCCTATTATGGTACAATTAACTTTGCTGTTTGAAAAATGTAGTATAACAATTATCGATATACAATAAAACTCGTGTCCTTACAGATAATCGAAATAGACATTACTGATATAAAACATAACTTACGGATTCAACTCACCACTTGACCGAGATATTCAATAACTCCCAACAATATGACAAGCACTCTTTTCCGTGTATACAGGGCATTTAATCCGATGCCCGCACAATCGATTCATATCGATGGCTGTATTTTGCAAGAAAAGAACGTATTGTTATTATGTGAAAATAGTCTATATTGAAAGTAGTGGAAATTCGTCCGAGTTTATATATCGGTTAACGCTTCGCAAGCAGTGTGTAGAATGAGCTTATTTTGCTATGATTCACGCCTGTGTGAATGAATGATACAAATGAGTTAACATTCGCACGACCTTGTGAAAGGACGATCGGAAAAAAACTTGTCGGAAACCACGTCAGATGTAAAACGGGGAGTGGAGTATACAATACCTTTAGAATATGCATGTTATGAGTAGCGTTGAACGTGCATATGGATAATGTAGACAAACACGTGTCTATGTAGATGTGATAAAACAAACATAGCATCAATGTTATACAAAATTCCCGCAGCTTAAATCACATCGGTCTCAATGAGTTGCACACGTGTGATCCTATTCCAGAAATAGATCAAATAATATTTTATCGTAATATAAGTCAGCAATTATTAAGCGTTTAATGATTATCTGTGGATATTGTACGCTTTGCTTTATAGGTATTCAACTTTAAGCTGTTTAAAAATTAGTTCATTGTAAAATAATTCATTACGCTTTTATAGCTATAAATGTGTGGGGGTTTTTAACTTCAGAGATTAAGATGTTTCGCAGAAATTTGGCTCTCGTGGTATTTTAAGGCTACATTAGTAATTGGAATTGTTTTATGAGTTGTATTACACATAAAATACCCGCTTGTTACTTGACGAAGAGTGACTTCATGTTGCACATAATATTAACGAATTAAAATACATACCTTGTAATGAGTCAAACGCTTTGATGCATTTCATGCTCAATTACTGTATTAAACAGTCGGATATAAGACAGGTAAGATTTAAGATATAGCATCGCCTGAGAGATTTCCGATTAACAGATATAAGGCAGTGGATTTTGTCGAAATATCGTGACATAAGGAAATGTTACTTTACCACTCTGGCTTTAAATGACACCGATTTAAATTTTCATAAGCATATGATGCTTTTGTTTACACTATTATATACACATTTTAGGAAATTATGGCATGTTAAAACGGATAATAATTACATAATGATGTTTTTGTACCAATTGTCCCCTGCACATTCCGGGTCTCCGTTAAACAAAATACAGACTTATTTGGATTTTTAAAACATAAACA
The DNA here is from genome assembly GCA_007657795.1 of Dreissena rostriformis. NCBI lineage: Eukaryota > Metazoa > Mollusca > Bivalvia > Myida > Dreissenidae > Dreissena > Dreissena rostriformis. The sequence goes on along the minus strand of VMBQ01001099.1, from coordinate 163,828 downwards.
CAAATGTAAAATTTAAACGCAACTTATTTTCCGTTTAAAGTGATAATACAAATTATCACAATCGTAATTAACGATAAATACAATACATTGTAATATGATACTGAAATAAAATAGTTTATTATTTAAATTCCTGCATAACTGTTTTGGGTTTAGCTGATATAAATTATTATGGGGAGAAAAGTAACAACACGCCATTCAAACATTCCTTACACTGGGCCTATACGACTCATCTTTTCGGTTCATTAAAATTTCAACATACGGTATGATGTATCAATAGATGTTATCTTAAAAGTATCACGACATGAACAAGTAAGTATTAAAAAATATCGGTGATTTAAATTACCGATACACATAACCGCATATTCATCCCATTTATTGCTTGGCTTTGTTAACAACATGTATATGACAGGCGTAATAACTTTCAAACAATAAAGCTAATCTAGTGTTTAAAATAACTGATAAAAGTTCACCTTGAAAACTTCAAAAGGCAATATCTGGTCGCTTAAATATTGATGAAGTGAATATTGATAAAGTTTCCAACATATTTGTTCACCAGTTCAATATTTACATAGTTTCTTTGTCCCATTAAAATTATAAACGACCGCATGTCGACCTAAATGACGCATAACTTGAAGCAAAACAATGAATACTAAAAAAAATAAGAGTAAAGAGAAACATTATTATTTATTATAGCTAAAACGGCGTTCTGTTTCGTTATTGAAAACAAACTGTTATTGTACAACATCCTCATAATTATTATGATTTTTTCTATCGATCTGTTTTCAAAACTTCAAACTCCACACCATTGATTAAAATGCAGAGTTTACATACAAAAATCTTTATAAATTATAAATGTTTCTTTAAAAATTCGAAATGTATCGATGCTGAACATCCTCGACAAAACGAACGCAACAGTTCAAATTTATGATACTCAACGTTTACCTTAAAACAAACAGCTGCCGTCAATTATGAAACATGATTAATGCTACAGAAAATAATCACTTCGCAAACAAATTTAACAAGAACTAAGACAGTAAGCATTTACCTACCGGTGAATGGTACGTATTTATCCTCTACTGCGCTCGACAAGTCAAAATTCGATATGAAAATAAAATATTTTATCAGAACGAACGATAACAAATAAACCACATAGTAATATTGTCATAAAATATTTTAAGAAACCTTTTGTATACGGAAGAGAAAATATATACTACTACTACTTTACAATGTTGTAAGAAAATTATTGATATTTATAATACAATCTTTGGTAATAACAAGCAACTGCAAAACGTGAGCATAAGCGTTTTTAAAGGGTCGAATATGTATTTCACATTCATCGGATAACATAAGAAACCATAAAATAATGGCACTGGATAAAGTCCGGAAACATGGTACTGGATAATACACGAAATCAAATAATAAATATGAATAATAATACGTGTTTTTCATCACGTTTGATCAACGTTTTATCCAGGCAATCAGAAATTACATTTACATCCGGGCATTTACTTGCTCGCAAAATATTCAATGATTTTCCGATTGATATAGGATGTTTTGCAATATTTCATCACTTATTGTTTAATTTATTTGTACTTATGCTTAAAAAAATCCTTTTATTAGCCTTTCAGATTTTAATTCAGTCAACTCTTCTTTTAACATTTACTTCAGCAGAAACTTCCCTGTATATTGCCAACAGACTTGTAAGGCCGTCGGCGCTTTGATACTAAATAATTCTCTGTACAACTTTGATAGTGTACACATGACTTCCAACTAATGATTTTTTTTAATGATTTTCTAATGTGTGCAATAAGACGATTGTGTTTGCCAATGCAGAGGATTCGACCACTGTCATTATGATAGGTTTAACATTAATACTTGAAATGTGTGCTATTTTAATAAAACTAATTTATAAATAACAATATTAAAATGCATACAACGTTTTAAATATTAAACGTTAATGAATTTTTGCTTTGTATTTAATCATTTAGTGTATGTCCACTCGTTATAAAAATGTACAGCACATCTATTTGATTATGTATAAACATATAGAACTGCCTCACATTTTACTCATAGTACAACGTTTACAAACAAGAGATGTGTTTGTCAGAAACACAACGCCCCCTACTGCGCCGCTTTGGAATAAAACTTCTATTTATCATTTGGCAGGTATAGAAATATTATCTTTCTTTAAAGCTAACGACTTCTCTTAGATTTTTATTTTTTTTTACCTTTGACCTTGACCTTTCACCACTCAAATTGTGCAGCTCCATGAGATATACATGCATGCCAAATACCAAGTTGCTATCTTAAATATTGCAAAAGTAATGACCAAACTTTAACGAAGGGACAGAATGACAGACAGACAGGCCAAAAACAATATACCCCCTCTTCTTCGAAGAAGGGGGCATAACAATTACGCAGCTCTGTCTACAATAACGTATCACTTGTATCACATGTACGTTTATCATTAACATAGCATATATTTGTGTACAACAGTATAGTACACAGTAGAATAATTTATGTTTTGATAAACGCTTTGGATCAGAGTTGATTAAACAGCCTATATAAAGTAATTATATAATTTATAACAACATTGATCACACTTCAAATCAATTCGAATTTACGATGAGTTTAATGCTGTATACGAGTATGATACACACAAAAACACCCGTTTAAGGTTAACGCTTTTTCAAGTTTAATTAAATAGTAATAATTGGTTAAAGTTGAAGTAATTGTGGAAGAATACGTTGACTTCAATTTATGTTTAACTTAAACAACAACAGCTACAGTTAAAGGTGAATTATATTTCATGTTTAATTAAATATATCAGTTGGTTAAACACGGTTTACATTTGGAAGAATAATTTGATTTCAAGTCAATTTAAACTTTTTCAGTGTAATGGACAAGACACAAGTGCATTATGCTAATGTGACACAGAAATTATGTTCGGACGCGTGAATACTAATTAATTAACAAGGATACAGTTCAGAAATACATCTGACACACATTTCACCGAAGCTATGGAACGAATGATTAAAACAGTTTCCGCATTTCAACATATTTTGTATTTCATTATGACATACAGTCGTTATTGTATTTGTACAGTAAGGGCGTCTGATATGGCGTCCGTCTGCACCATTTCCTTCTATGTACGGAAACTGACTGAGCAAATTATATGGGGATAAATTGCTTTAACTGAATAATGTCCTATTTGGCCATCAATCGAAATCGATGTCGCGGTTTCTACCAAAACCACTTTGACAAACATAATACAAACGACCACAATAACTACTGCCATAACATGCCTCCACCATCAGCTCAACAACAGCACTAACAAATCAATACTATTACAAGCTCATCTGGTTTCTGCTGTTGTAGAAGTATTAACAAATTACTAGTTCTGCTTACACAACCATTACAGCATCACAGTCGATATTCCCCGTGAAAACATATGGGCACAGGTTAATCAGGGACGAAACCACCCGCATAAAATGGACTTTTGCTAAGAAGAAACTTTATGTAAACGAAAACTTTTAAAACAGCGGGAGGTGTCGTCCCTGATTAGCATGTGTTGATCGCACAGGCTATTCTTGGACGACACTTTACGCACATTCATTAAACCCTGTTTTTACAGAGTGCGACTCATATGTTTTAGCAGCAGTTAACTTAATGGAACACTAAGGTAGGTTTTCCGCCATTCTTCACAATTTTGTTTTTAATTTACACGTGAGGCTTTACATACAGAACATCAGCACCCCCACCACTCGTATTTTTGGCGTAGCTGTCTTAGTTATACCCAGATTTTGACCTTTGTCGACCTTTTATAACGTCACTATAAGTAGTTAAAGCTCTAAATATGAACAGTTTATTTTAATTTAATATTATATTGTCCAACCTATGTAGAATTAAGTGAAAATTAAAATATGTAAAATAGTTGGTGCAATCTAAGTTCATCATCAGTGTGTAACATACGGATCTCGCTACTAAAAAAATACCTATAATCACGCCTGACTGCAGATTAATTGAGGGACGCGGCGTTTAAGTTGAAAATTTATTTATTCTCAATTTCGTATAAACTTTAAAGTGTTCATGGTACTTCCATAACACTTGCTACATCAGCTTTGAAAAACAACAATACTTTGAAAGCTTAATAGAGCATGGTTAATTGACACAATATTCCTAAATGGTTTGATGCTTTGTTTAGAGCGCTCTAACACCGGTTTAAACCCCCAGTGCTTAGCATTGACCGTTCCAAGGCGTTGACCCCAGCTTTATACTTCTATGTGTGTATGTTGTTTCGCATTCTGTCGTACTGTTTTGGCAATTGGTCACTTGCCATATAATAAGGACCACGAACGTGTATATAATATGAATGCAATACTGCTGGAGCAACTGGAGTTTCACTTCTTTATATATTGTAACGAGTCAAACGCTCTGATGCATTTCAGGTTCAATTAGTGTAGAATACAAGAAGACATAAAATATGAAAGACTTAAGATCTAGCATTGCCCCAGAGGATTCCGTTTAAACGATATAAGGCAGTGGATGTTTGTGGAAAAACTCATGAAATAAGGAAACATGTTGTTACTAGACGGCTCTTGATTTAAATGACACCGATTTTAACTTTCTTACACATGTGGTGCTTTTGTTTACAATATTATATACACATTTTAGGAATTATGGCATGTTAAAACTTGCAAAGCCATTTTGGGGTAAGCTGAGGTTATTTATTATGGGGAGAGGAGCAACAATAAGTCATTCAAACATTCCTTAAACTTGGCATGTTAGACTCGTCATTTCGGTTCATTTAAATTTCAACATATAGCATACTGTTTCAATAGATTGTTTCTTTAAAGTATCATGACATGAACAACTAAGTGTGTAAGAAATATCTGTGAAAGACATTACTGATACACATAACTGCATATTCATCTCATTGATTGCTTGGCTTCGTAAACTATACGAGAGGCGTTATAACTTTCAAACAGTAGAAACATGATTTACAGCTGATCTAGTGCTTAAAATAACTGATCAAAGTTTACCTTGAAAACTTCTAAAGGAAATATCCGGTCGCTTAAATATTGAAGAAGGGAATATCGACAAAGTTTCAAATATATTTGTTCACCAGTTCAATACTTACTTTGTCCCATTGAAATAATGAACGATCGAATATTAACGTATAACTTGAAAAATTGTAGTGAATACTTAACCAAATTTCCGAGTGAAACGAAACTGAATTAATTATGAAAACAAACACGGCCTTCTATTTAAAGAAGAATTCATGTAACATTACAATAATGGTTCGATATTGATTGATTTTGTCTAGAGCGAGTTGGTGTTATAACTTCGAAGTACACACGACTGATTAATATTTAGAGATTATATACAAAAAACTTTATAGATTATATAAATTTATGTTTAAACAAGAGCTCCGTTTGTGAAACACAATGCCCTCAACTGCGCTATGAAGCCGCACAGCAGCTATGTTTGATAAAATTGTTAAGTCCAAGGCCAATAACTTCGCCAAAAATCAATGGACATAAACGAAACTCACACTTCATCAGTAGTTCATGTAGGTTGACTCACATACCAAAAAACTGCTCAATATCTGAGAGCGTTACGTAAAAGACCTCCGGAAAAACAATGCCGAACGGACTAACAGACTGACGAATGGACGGACAGTGCGACTGCTATATGCAACCTTACCGGGGGCATACAATCGCAATGCATCGACGCTACACATCGTCGGCACAAAAAGCAACAGTTCAAAGTTACTAGAGACGCAATGTAAAACAAACGCATACATTAAAACAAACAGCTACCGTCACTTATGAAACATGATTAATGCAACAAAACATAAATATATTGACAAACAAATTTAACAAGAACTAATACATCAGTAAGCATCAACTTACCGGTGAATGGTACTATCAATCCTCAACTGCGCTCGACCAGAGTGCGACACTGTCACTGAGTTAAAGCGCTTTTCGCGTGTATTTATACCTGTACTCCCTGCGTATGTCTATACTCACTGCCACCTGTAAATACCTACCTGTCCATTTACACAGTTGAAAACCTCTAAACCGGATCCGCTCTTAACCAGATTACACTCTATAATTCAAAATTGTTAATAAATACATTAATTAATGTATTTAATTTGTTTGTGTTATTTATAAATTTATGTTTAATATTTATTATCGAAGTTTAAATAAACAAACTGCCTAGGACGGCGCCTGAACAAAACGGATAATACCGTAAACATACGTTCGTTACCTGCTAATACGGCTACGGATCATATCAGAAAATAAAAATAAAAAATGCAGGAGGTGCCGAGTATTCCTAATGAAACTGTCAACAAAACCACCAAATACGAGCAAAATAATGTTGTTCGCAGAACATTATTGTGTTTTAGCTAATGTTATAGGTCACAATTCAATGTGAAAAGAAAATAATTCATCGGACCAAACGAAAACAAATGAGCCACATAGTCAAATTGTCAAACAGTATTTTAAGACACTTGCATTTGTGTGTATAACTGAAGAGGAAAACATATATTACTATTACTTCACACTGTTGTAAGAATTATTCATATTTATAATACAATCGTTGGAAATAACAGGCAATTGCAAACACGTATACGTTTCTAAAGGGTCGCATATTGATTTCACAGGCATCGGATAACAGACGAAACCATACAATACTGGCACGGATAAAGTCCGAAAACGCGGGACTGGATTATACACGAAATCAAATGATACTTATGAAGATTAATACGTGGTTGTCAGCACGTTTTATCAACAAAATTTGAATATCGTATGTTCAAACGTTTAACACAGTACTTGAAGGTGGTGCTTAAGTGCATATAAGTAGTCAATTTGCATTGTTTACATGAATGTACATTCGCATCGTGTTGTTGAATTCTCCCTCAAAAAGGATAATGCCAACTAAAGGGAACATGATAAAACTAATCATTTCTATATTAAAGTAATAAGCAAATTCGTTGAATTGATATCCCCCGCCAAATAAATTGTGTTAATGAATGTATGCAAATCACTTGATATATGGTATAATCCAAAAAAACTATATAAGTAGAGGTATGGTAATTGTTTGTATGCATTGCAATTCTCCTCATTGATATATATATATACCCATGAAGTTTCATGTTGAAATCTTGTGGCGTATCTGAGATATAGACCTGAAAAGTTACATGATACAATAATAACAAAGGACAATCATTTTTATATAAGAAAGTGTTGGATTATGGTCATTATGCATGACATCTCTTCCCATTGATTTCTACACACCCATGAAGTTTCATGTTGCTCTTGTATCGAATTTGGGACAATAACTTTTATTTAGGAAAGTGAAGGGTTTTGATTCTTAAGCATGATACCTCTCCTCATTGATACCAATACAACCATTAGGTTTTATTTTGATATCTTATATAGTTTCTGAGATATAGCCCTGAAACGTTTTGAGACAGACGGAATTACGGACGGATGGACAACGCCAATTCTATATCCCTCCGCCTTTGGCGGGGGATAACAATAGTCAAGTGTATGTGCGAGCTTGAGTGCGTCAAATTGAGCATGTCCGGACTGGAACATTGTCATTTATCATTCAATCTTAAAAAAGCTTAGCTTATAAGAAGGTATCAGCATAGAATATACACTTAAACGGTACTATACTTAAGACAAGTACTTTCGACTAGTATCCGGTGTATATTTCATGCATTATCCCGTGCCGGCAATCGACACGTAAACTACTTGTTGTTCTCCAATTTAACCGTCAGACATCACGACAATGACTTCACAAGACTTATGCTTTTTCAACAGGAACCTAGCTCAGAAACATGATAAGATTGTTTATATGGACCAATATCTTTATTTTACTATCGTTTGACAGGTTTTGTCCATGAACTGTTGGACGGTGAAGGTTGCAACTGCGATTTTACCTTTGTTTACAGAGCACGAGCATCATTTTTTTTTACTGAATGACTTTTCCCGTGTTCCGTGGAATATTGTTTTAGAAAAAAACTGCGTTTTAAAAAAAAACATATGTGAAGCTAAAAGAATACACAGACCTGAACATAGTAAATATTTTCTGATATTATCCCATAGCGTTTTGCGTATTAGCAGATAACGCAACATGTTTCCGATATTATCCGTTTTGGTTAGGCGCCGTGTAAGACGAGTTTTCGAGGGTACTATCAATGCTTAGTGAAGTGAATATACGATGTCCACGTGCGATGTGTTGAAGTTGTGTTCATTTGATAGAATCGGACGCGATCATTTATCGGCGTCTGTGTAATGCTCTGTTCACTGTTTTTACTACACGTATTGAAACAAAACTTCAACCATGAATTTGGGGTTATTGTGTGAGGTCACTGACCAAGTTCCATAACTCTGAACTGCAGTTTAACAGAATTATGCCCATTCACAAGTCATAGTGACCAACATCTATGACTTGTGAAAAAAGAGCATACATCGTCTATGTAAGAGTCTGACATCGAAAATTTAAGGACCTCATAAAAGAAAACAAAAGTGTGTAGCAAACAAAAACCAACCTTAACAAAAACAAACCAAAAAGAACGACACAAATCCTTTTAAGGAAACATTAAAGTCTATAATACAATTGATGCGTCAGCAAGAGTTCTAAATGAGGAGTATTGACATTTACAAGTACGATTTATTACGGATATAAATTGTATTTAATGTTAATCTACAGCTTGCGGATATTTAAGACGGCCATAAACACCTGTTTTAAAACAAGACATTCGCAGTTCAGAAAAGTGCAACGAGTTAGAGGGAAGATTAAAGTGGATGTATTGTCCCTTTTTTATTACTTAACATTGAAAAAACGTGTTTAAAAATATTACCGGTATTTGATTCTGTTGTTAAGGTCCACCATTGTATAAAATACTATGTTTTTATTATTTTGTCATCAAACAAGTGATTCGTTCTAAGCTTTCGAAAAATTATTAAATGGCTAAATTTGACATGTTTTAAGTATCGGAATGCTCAAGTGAAATGACGTGGGGAAAAAGGAAAGTATACTAACAGGTCTCGAACATAGAGCTTCTGTTTAAGCAAGCTTAAACACGTGAAACAATTATGTCTAAAAAGCTTGCACCATTACATATTTCATTTATCATTGTTGACAAATCCCATAAATTGTATGATAGTATCATGGTTTAAACACATAAATAAAGGTTTATTACCGTAGTGTGGCTATTCTTGTCGATGTGATTTAATGCTATAATTTGTTATCATTCAACCGTTATTTAACACCTTCGTCACCGATTTGTTATAATAAGCTAAGCAAATCACTTATCATCCCTATATAAAGCTAAATATAGATATTAGTTTTACACATAAATAAAGGTGTATTGCCGTAGTGTGGCTATTCTTGTCAATGTGATTTAATGCTAACATTTGGTATCATGTAACCGTTGTTTAACACCTTCGTCACCGATTAATTATAATAAGCTAAACAAATCACTTATGATCCCTATATATTTTTGTAAGCATGTTATACATATGTGAAACACGCATTTGAACTTGTTATGTTCCTAATGGCCATCATGTGCTATATTATTTTGTAATGGGCCAAAGGCATTGTTTATACCGATTTACGGAATAAACCAGTCAGATTATAGAATTGATAAATATACATGTTTAAATACTTATGGCGCAAGTCTCTTCGATTTGTTGATTCCAAGTGTACATTCTTTTAACATCGAAGAATACTTTAGTTTTTTTGTGTTTTTTTTTAAACAATTTTAGTGATCATGCCCCGCTGTCGTCAAATGTAAAATGTATCATGCGAGTTTCAGAAGAGGAATCATACATATGCGAGCGCGTGATATGTAGGGATGATGAAATGCAGCCTTTCCGAGATAGTTTAATAAACAGGGCCACGGATTTTAACGATTTAATTCATAGACATATAGAACAAAATAACGCATTTATTGACGACATAGTTAAAATATATCACAAATATTTTAAGATATGTGGCTGACATATTATTTATCAAACGCGTTTAAAACAAAAAACACAATTTGAATGACATACTATATCGGAAAGATGTGGACGGGAAAAATGTTGCGCATTATACGCAGTATGTACCAATCAGTCAACTGTTGTGTTAGACATTGCAACGCATACTCGGACTATTTTTATATTATAGCAGTCGGGCTAAGACAGGGGGAGATAACATCGCCGATACTTTGTCTATTGATCGTTTATATGATTATTGTAGCATATGGGGTCTGCAAATTAACATACCAAAAACCAAAATTATTGTATTTCGTAAAAAAGAGCTACCAAACGTAATGAGATGTGGTAGTATGGAAATGATAAAATAGAAATTGTGAACGACTTTATATATCTGAGTGTAACACTTAATTAGACCGGGATTTCAATCTTAATACTAAATATTAGCGTGGTAAGGGCCTAAACGCACTACACATATTGGTATCAAACCTGAAAATCTATAGTTGTAAACCGAAAGTAGCTTTATAGTTGTTTGGTGCGTTTGTTTCTTCGAGTATTTTCAAAGTGTAGCGAGCTACAAAATGGCACCTAAAATTTTGCAAAGCTGCTCTTGGTGTCAGAAAATCAACTTAAAATGTATGCGAACTTGGTAGATACCCGTTATATATATTAACATATATGTTCGTTTTGTAAACTATTGGTTTAAAATAACTTAAAGTGACAATATTATATTACGATCCATAATGGAAGATGGTGCGGCTGACTAAAATGATGATAAATCGAACTGGTTCGGAAAGGTGAGGGACTTACTATGTCAATACGAATTTAATTATGTATGGTCTAATAACTCAATGATGCTCTTGTGTGTTCTTTGTTTAAGCAATGAATTATCGATGAATACGAACAAGAGTGGAAACGAGATATTAATGATATAAGGGTAATTATTTTATATTAAGCATTAACAACTAAATTTCCATTGGAATCATATTGGGAGACGATTGTGTCAAGAAATTTAATCACAGCGAAAGGACGCATCTGAGCACATAACCTGAGAATTCAGACTGGTAGATATGATGGAGAGGACAGAAATGTGCGACTCTTCCAAGTATGTAACAGCAATGAAGTGAAGAATGAGTTCCACTTCTTGTTGGAATGTTCCAAAATTTGTCCAAATTTGAGAAAACTACATTAAAACTTATTAAAGAGTCAGGCCATGTTCAAACTCACGCAGTTATTAACTACACAAAATAAATATGAAATGTTCTAGTTAGGAAAGTTCATATCAGAGGCACTAAATATTCGCCAATTTTATACCCATAGCGATGTATAATTGTGTTATATGTATAACTTAAGACTGAATACATTATGACATTATGAGAAATGCTGTATTTAACCATGTTTTGTAGCTATTATATGCTGATATAGTTGTTTCATAAACATAAAGTATACATATAATTCGGTATTGTGTGTACTAAAACAATATTATGTAATTGGGATTTCAATTGTATTATTTTGTGTTGTTAAAAATGACTTTTATATTGTATTGATAACAACGACATACTAAAACAATTCCATATATTGTAAGATTCACTGTAACATATGAAATAAAACGAGTTTGTGTTTAAATATATGTTAAGTTCATCCATTACTAGGTTATAATATTTCTGCGAAATATGACTTACTATATTCATGTATTTTTGTATTTTGCATTTTGTTTAACACAAGAAACTGTAAAGTGTGTGTGTAATAAAATTCTGTTCTGTTCTATGTCATTGACTGTAATTATATAGAGAACTTTAGACGCGTTGCATAGGCACCATGCATATAAATAAAACATTCTTTATTCGTCTTTGATTACATTATATTATTGTATTATTTTTGGTATTGTAATCGTATTTTTTTTTAATCTTGTAATAAAATGTGTTGGAAAAAACTCGTAACCTTTTTTTGGTTGACTCGTACTAAGTTGTAACCGGGAAATAGCTGAATAGCTGGTCAGGATAATAATTTGACTTCGTCTATGGATAAACTGTTTTATGTGAAAACACTTGTATGAGATTTTTGTTTATATAATTGTTTATATATTTTATAGTATGTTGCTTTTTCCCGTAATTTAGGCTGTGTGAGTTTCAGACTTGAAAGTGTTTATGGATTAACTTTTTGTTACAGAGTGTATGTTATAAGTTTTTTGTTGCACGTGTTGTTTTTTGTTTTCTTCTTGTATTTTATTAAATAAAAAATCTATAAAAATCTTAATTGCATTTATTTTTTCATAACTGGTTCGTTCGACCTCGTTTGATGATCTTTTTAATCAATTCAAGATTTACACAGCACCACTGGCAATTTATTCTATGAACAAAATCGATGCAAATTTACTGCATTTGCATACAACTGAACCTTCCTTAATATCATACTCTTTTCAAGCATTTGAAAAATTTCAAATTATCAATAATGTTTATTATTGGCAGCTTAATGTGATAACAGTGTGTCGATCCTTATCCTCCGATGAAATATTTATGCTGTGATGATAAGATATTTATACCACTCAAGTATAGTTGACCGTTCTCACAGGATTACTTCATTGAACTTTTGTTGGATACAAAAAATGGTATCAAATAAATATAGCAATTTCATCGCCTATTGAATCCTAACCGTTTTAAAGCAAGTGCTCGTATCCATCATGTGAACTTGATTATTATTTGACGATTATTTGATATATTTTGCATAATGTGAATGAAGTTGTACCAAAAAATGCTCATTACATATGCATACGTTTTTTTCTATTGTTGTCAAGAAGTCTGGGTTACACTTAGAACATACAAAAGCCCGTGTGGCACGCATTAACACGCAAAGTGCATATCCATTAACATAAATTACAACTGGCCCAAGGCTGCTTGTGCACTTTAACCTGCATGGGTTGGAGACTGGCTGGGTCCTGTGTCAATATCACCGACCGTTTTGATGAAGGGTCACTTGGAGTACTTTGACGTGTTCAAGGTTGTATAAAAATGTGCTTCTCACAGTGGTTTTAAGTTAAAGAAATTGCAAATTCTCTTGACGACCAGACAAGATATTATTTTTAAAATGACAACATTTCTTTCAATTTTCTTTTTACTAAATTATAGTATGAATAGGGGAAATAATATGTTTGCAAAACATGTTACCCGGAGCAGAATTAATTACTACCTCACTACGACGTTTTTAGAACAGAACAGACCTTAACCTTAACACTATATGTACAGTCCAGAATACTTGCGTGAAATAATTTTAAGGTGGCAATAGATAATAGCATGTGAGATTCCGTTTAATTATTTATGATTACTGAGGCACTCGAGTGTTTGCATTGGTTTAGGCTTAAATGTGGTTTTTATTGTCACAGATTCTAAAACTTCCGTCCTTATTGCAGTTATAAATTAACAAGAGACACGGGTGAAACAAAATTTGTGATCAACAAGTGCAATAAACAGGAATGAGAGTGTTTAACTATCCCCTACGATAATTCCGCGTCTGTTTTATTTGTCTTTTGGTTAACCAAATATTCAAATTGAAATTACGAATTATATTCAAAGAAGCAAAATAACACTTCTGACTAAAATGTTTAACATATTTGTTTATTTTGTAATATTCCTCAATCGAAATCGTGAAAATTATAAAGCGCGTATTACGCTTTTTATCGCTAATATAGCGAACAATTGTTTTTTCGACAGTGTTTTGTCTTCAAAAACAATTCCAGATCATGCGTGGTGGAGTGGTTACATGTTATCTTTTGAATTTAGAGGTCCGAGGTTCAATCCCCATACCAGGAACATTTTTTTTCTATGTGTTCCCCTTCTTATTATAATTAGTTAAAGCTATACCAAACAGTACAGTNTTTTATTATTATTATTATTATTATTATTATTATTATTATTATTATTATTATTATTATTATTATTATTATTATTATTATTATTATTATTAGTTTTATCGGTGTTGCTGTTTTTGTTGGTGGTGGCGGTGATATTATGACATAAAAGGCATTGTCAGACTGGTACGAGTTTTTTCACTTAGATTAATATCTGATTGTATTTAAGTACTCGCATTGACCATAAGAAACTTTATTTTTCATTCGTTTCATAAGCCGCAGTAGAGCAGTTTGATCCGTCAATCCGTCCCCGTCCGTCCGTCCGTCCCCGTCCTTCAGTTATTGTATTTGAAACAGAAATGACTCATTATGATTATTAGAGACTGTATTGTCCATACCTTCCATAAGCCTCGGTAGGTTTGGATAACTTGTTGAAATTCAGTATACGATATTATATATTTAAACGGTCAAATTTTAGTAAATATGATTTGAAAATACTTCAAAAGAGGAAGCAATGTTGGGATTTCTTCAAAATTACCTTATCATCATCATCATCATCCTCATCATCATCTTCGGTAATTGCATCCCTCTAACTAGAGTATTCTCGCAATGAAGTTAAAACTGTGCGTATGCAGCAGACGGGTCGGACTTTAAAACGACGAAAAGTGTCTCTCTATGTACAAGGTTAAAAACAAAAGGAATCTTGTCTAGAAGTTGTGTGATGCCAATGACGCCCGGAAGGACTCGGGTGTCAACAGGTCTATCGTGCTCTGTGTGATGCTGTTCCACAGGATTATGGTGGCAGGAAAGAAGCTGCTCTGGTAACAGGTACTACTACACTGGATCTGTCTGAACCCCTAGTGGTGGTTCGAGAAGGATGAAGAAATGGTCCAAGGGGGATATCAACAAGGTTGTTCTGTATTTTGTACAGCATGGTGCATCTTGATACGTTGCGCCGGTGTTGTAAGGTGTTCCAGTTCACGTCCAGGAGCATGGTAGACACGCTGCTTGTAGTGGAGAAGTCGTTCTTTACGAAGCGAGCTGCTCTGCTTTGGACCATCTCCAGCTGTTTGGATTGGTTGACTTGGTGTGGAGACCAGACTGAGGAGGCATGTTCTATGATGGGGCGGACGTATGTAGTAAAGGCCTTTGATTTGAAGTCTGATGATCCTGGCTTGATGTTTCGACGGAGAGAGGGTTGAGTTGGCTTTCTTGGTGATGTTGTCTATGTGGGTTCCCCAGTTAAGGTCGTGGCTGATTGTTACAACAAGGTATTTGGCAGAGTTGGTTGACTTTAGGTTGATGCCATGGATGCTGTATGCAGAATTGATTGGGTTTTTCTTCCTAGTGATGTGGATTACTTCGCATTTGTCCGGATTAAAGGCCATCTGCCAGTCTTCTTCCCAGATCTGGAGGTTGTTTAGGTCTTGTAGGAGTATGTTAACATCTGATTGGCTATCTATAGTCCGGTAGAGTAGGCAGTCGTCAGCGAACAGCCTGGGTGTGGAGGAAGTTTTGCTGGGCATGTCGTTGATGTACGCCAGGAACAGTAGGGGGCCTAACACTGTACCCTGGGGAACTCCGAATGTGACTGGTGCTGACGAAGATGTTGTGTTCTCTAGGACAACCTGTTGAGTTCGGTCTGACAGAAAGTCTTTAATCCAGTCTAGGACATTCCCTCTGACACCGTAGTTGCTGAGTTTCTGAAGGAGGCGTTGGTGAGGTGCCTTGTCGAAAGCTTTGGAAAAATCGAGTAGGACTGCGTCTATTTGTTTGTTCTTGTCGAGGCCCTTAGCTAAATCATTGATTGTGAGGATGAGCTGGGTTTTGCATGAGCGTCGTTTTCTGAAGCCATCGNGCTTAAAAAAAAAAAAAACGAAGCGCTGCATTTGTAATTGCCCAATCACACAAAACCACTTCCGTACTTGTTTCTCAAAGAAATCACCATGGTCTTTAGTTTAAAACGGACGTGGTGAGGATGTGGCAAAAATGGCAAAATATGTGTCGAAAATAACGCACCACGTTCGAGCAAAGTCTTCGCCACGTCCTATCAAGACATGGATGACGTCATAAGGATGTGGTCTTGTGTGATGGCTCTATCAAGAAAGGTGAAGAAAGGAGCTAAGCAGAAAGATTTACGATGTTATTAATGTGCTTAATTATCTCGGATATCAACATTGAAACCTTTTATGTTGTCACCAGTATACAGCATACTCTATCAGATAAATACCTTTTCTTATTAAAGTGCCCTGTATTGCATGACATTCGAAAAACATATATACAACGTACATTTTTCATAAACCCAAGTATATACAAATTGTTTATAATGTTGTCAAGTAAAAATTAACAGACAATTAAACAAACCTCTTCTTACATTGTTAACGCACTTGAACCGCGAACATTAATGCTTGATCTTTAATATCACCTTGTTATGTGGGTTTCCTCAGAACTTAGCTATGTTTTGAATAATTGTAAAAGTGTACTTATGTTTAAAATGTTTCCTACCGAGAAAGTCCTATATTTCGTTTCGATATGGTCTTCTACTCGGTATACCATTTCTGTCAATTAATTGTAGGCCCTATCCATGTAACCTAAATTCCGCTATACAATTGTATGTGTCCTATACGCAGGTTTCCAGCAATTTTGTATGTTATATGCAGGGGTTATACCATGGTATATTTACTCTATAACATGTGTACGAATGTTTGATATATAAAATTATATATGTATATGTATGCGTGCGTGTGTATCTGATAGATGTTAATGTAACATTTTCGCACTACTACATGCAAATGTTATACAATGTTTTTGCATGGTATTGTTAAGCACTGTTTACCATTCGATAATATGCTTACATGTTATGCCAACCAATTGTGCACACACCATTGTCTTGCATGGATTGAAATATATATGTGTCAGGGGCCGGAGGCCTATATCACAAATATACAGAACTAGAACCTTTTAAGTGTGGCTTAACATATATCAAGTGTATGCCCCGTCCCTAACCGAAAATCCCTAATCCATCCCTAATGGCACACTTAAGATCATTGAGCGTTGCCGAAACCTGTTTATTGTCGAGGCTTGATTTGTGCTAAGAATTATTTAAAGATTTCAATCATTTAAATTTGGGAAATATTGACGAATACAATTGCAGCACTGTCTTGGCGATCTGTAAACATTTTAATCACAAGTAATATAATTCCAGATCTGGAAGGATTATCGGTATAAACGTTTCTTATTCTCTGAAAATCCGTGCAAATATTGTTTGTTGGTTTGTTAAGTTTATTTAATTTGGTTGCTTCTTTTCGGCGTTTTCAACAGTATTTCAATCATACCGCGGTAGTCAGTCAGCCAACTTACACTCTTCCTTAGTTATCTGGTTTACCCGTACTGAGTGCACATACTAATGCCAGTAGCTGACAACTGCTCTTCTTAATTCAAAGTTAGGTGAAGAATGGCAATAGAAAGATATTCATGACCAAGAGCCCCACAAATTATGTGGCCGGGTGATGGATCGAACCCGCGATCTTTGTATTTATAGGCAAGCGCTCTACCAAGTGCAATTTTTAACCAAATAGTTATTTCATATATGAAATAACGACAAAATAAAAAAGACAATATAATATAATGATAACAAAGTATATAATTACCACCCTTATGTTTGAATATACAACTTTAACGTGGTGTAAAATTGCAGAAAAAAAAATTCTTGAGTGCTATGCTCGGAACCAGTAAGGTCTCTGTGAGATTGCGACAAATAGTAGTTCGTAACCATACAAAGGTTACACTACACCACATAATAACAACAACAACAACAACCTTCAGTAAGACAGGAATCGATCAAGCCAATCAAGGTTTCATTTACGTAGATTATCTGTACAGTATGTCCATCCTTTATTACACAGTTTTATAAGAATAAGTATATATTCAAAACAAGATCGAGCCACAATATAATTTACTGCACGATTTTACTTATAATTCGTATTCGTCGCTAG
Source organism: Dreissena rostriformis (assembly GCA_007657795.1). Classification (NCBI taxonomy): domain Eukaryota; kingdom Metazoa; phylum Mollusca; class Bivalvia; order Myida; family Dreissenidae; genus Dreissena; species Dreissena rostriformis. The sequence continues at coordinate 145,994 of VMBQ01001099.1, read as the reverse complement.
AATGTTCGATAGTCCAACTTGTTGACGCTCTCAAATATTAAGCTACTTTGTATATGGGTAATATTTGGAGCGTACAACGGAAGGACCAAAACGATGGTGGAAAGTTTCTTTGTCTGTATTGTTGCGCACGTATTTTGTGCGCAACATTCAAGCCCCGATATCAGACAGTTAATATCAACGGATTGCAATAATATTGACATAGCCTTCCTTCCTATCTATTCGGCCATTCCTATCTATTCGACCACTTTCTTATGACCTCATTAACTGTGAATCCGTGATCCGCACGTGTCAGAATTCTCAGCAAGTAATCATAACATTCGCTTGATCATCGGGATACTAAAATGCGTCAAAAATAGATTTAACCTGTTTTTCTTGTATATAATGTATTGACCTGTACACAATTTAACCTCAATTCACATGCAGATAACTCTAACATAGTTATTTTTCGTCGGATTTTCACGATTCAGGCACTCGTCAGCGTTTCCATGTTTTCTGGTGTCACGTGCCTTCTTCACTATTACAGAAGCGCTTAATTTGAGGCCCGTCATGGGTTATGTTTACTTTCGGTTTTCAACAATCCATTAAAAAATAAGCGTTCACAATTAAAATCCAATTTGCGTCCGTTATTAANAGCAATTTTCCTTCAATGGTAAAATTATTTAACAAAAATGTTTCTTCCTTTATCCTGTTGCAGATTCTGTAAAAATCTGATTTCTTCAAATACAGTATCACTAAGAGGCGGTTCAGACCACAAAACTTTAACATAATTATGACCCATATCGACGCATATTACTCTGTAAAAATTGGTTCCTAATAATAACTCATTAACTTTGTCATCGTCAGCGACCTGTTGACGGGTGATATAATAATGTTCGGGTGAGCTTTGCCTGAAAATAGACGGGTGAGTTTGTGTCTGGGGTTGCAAAATCACAGGAAAGCTTTTGTCCCGGATGTAAAAATCGTGAGCACAGGTCCGCGTAAGCTTTTGTCCTTCATTCCAAATTTACCAATGTCAGTTTTACTAAATCCTAGAAATGCATCTGGAATATGTCTTATCATTAAGCATTATTATATTGTGAATTAGAAAAGTGATGTTAAAAATGCTCGATAAGGATATAGTTGGTGACAACTGCAAACAAACGAGTATGCTCATAGTGCCTATAATTGCCCGCTTCTAAAAAAGAATTGCCCTATACCATGTCAATCTAATGGTATGCATATATGTAGGAAAACTACTCAGCCAGAAATCAGCTCAGACGTCAATTTGTAAAACTGAAAATAACATGAACTGTTGTGTTTATTTCCTTGTATTTGATTATTTGAGTAAATTTGTATAAAAGTGAAATTGCTTATTAAGGAAGAAATAATAGTAACAATAATACAATTAAAATATAGTTTCCAACCATGCAGAAGTTGTTTTATTTTTTAAGTTGCACAATTGATTATGTTGCATTTGTCATACATTAAATGTCAATTTTCCTTATGGATACTATCGCTCATACGAGAACAATTATGTAAAGTATGTGTGTCATAACAAAAGACAAAGCTCTTTTAACAACAAGCGATGAAAATAACATTTAAACACACTTTCTGCATCCAAAAAAAAACACAATAACATTTGTGAACGGATATTAGCCACATTTGATATAAAATCCTTGAACAAATCATAATATATAAACAGATTAATAATATATCCATCGAGGAAATTTGAGAACAAATCCCGTAAATCAAAGCCTAAACAATGTTTTCCTAAATTCATTTCATAATTTTGAGTACGACATCCGTAGGAGTTCCGTTTTTGACTGATCGGGAAGGATTTCTACTTTTCAGCGTAATGATACGATGCTTTAACACACACATGACATCGGTAACTCCCTTGAGTACAGTAATATCAGGTCGAACATCAATTGTATTTAGGGTAACTGAAAGTCCGAGTAATTGAAGATGGTATCGCAAAAAAAACGGTAGTGATCTTTCAGGATATCGTCACACAACAGATAGATATCGAATACTTCGTGCATATATCACTTGCGACCTGATTTCCTGTTTCAATGCTGCAGTTAGTTTTCTTATCAATAATCCGCAAAGCGTTTTTGATGCTTATTTTGGCTATTGCATGTTCTCCTTTCTCAAGAGCCTGAAAACCACCTTCTATGTGTATATCTATGTACTCATTTTCATAAAGTTGTTGACATTCATCCGGTAAACATGTTTTAAAATTCAGTACCAATATTAAGCTGTCATAATCACCTTTTGCTACATATGCCGCTGTCATTTTTTTAATAACATTCAAACTCTTGGCAGGCTCTGTACACTCGTCTATTATTGTCTTGTATAATTTAATGGACTCGTCGTAGTGTTGCAATGTATCGTATAGGAAAGCAAGATTGTTTTGTCTTTGAGTTGTTGCAGGCTGACTGCGAGATTTAAAGTACGGCATTTTCTCACCAAGGTCTGTCCAAATTTCCAATGCCCGTTTGAGGTAATGCATCAGGACCTCCTGTGAGTGTTCCTGGTCGTCTATAATACAGTACGCAGCCTGCTCATAAGCTCATTGCGTTAAAGAACACTTTCCGTCTCTTTGTTTGCGGATTAGTTGTTCAAGTTTCAAACGTATCGAGCGCTTGTGTTTTGTTATTGATTTGTCTTAAGAATAATCCTTTACTATATTAATCAGATGGATTGTGCGAGTTTATTGCTTCGTCGAAGTGATGAATTATTTTATCTACAGTCTGTTGATGACCTTTGTGATCAAGTTCTAATACGTGTCTAGGACTCTTTATCAATAAAGCCATACTGTTCATGTTATGTTGTTTCTTGTATCCGGGCCGTTGTTGGTATTCTAACTGTTTAATCAACACCACGGCAAATTCTTCATAAGAACATGATGTTGCATTGATTTGAAAGGATTGTTCGTGCATCTTGATTGCCTGATCGCATTTATAAACGTACCTATAGTATCGGCCGCATCTAAGTAAAACATAAGCTTCGTTGTCGCATAATTTTATGGCCTATTAAATATATGTTTCCAAAGAATTGTCTGCCTCGTGTTTAGGTAAGATATCACTTACTCCATTTAAAAACAAGTCCCCACTCCATTCTGCACCCGCGACTTACAAACCAATATATGCATATGCTCTAGATTTGTATACTTTTGCTCGTTCGTTATCACATGTTTCCATGTTGATGATTGTCAAAAATAAATTAACAACACATCTGTGATTGTCTGGGGATATATATATTTGTTCAGAGGAAGGTATGTTCGATAACTTCAGCAGTTTACGTTTACCCAGAGCTTATCCGAATGTCGATTAAAATATATGTTTGCCAATCTTTAGGTTGATAATTGTCATAAGGTGTAGACGCATTATGGATACTTTTCTCAATACGGTTCGCAGATTGTCGTAGAAAGTTGGGACCCATGCAAGAATATGCGTATTCGATTTCAGCCTATGCAAGAATAGCGCGATGGCGTTCATTTGATGAACGTTTCAGCTTTTGCAGGTTTCGTTCAATTTCTTTTAGATTTTCTTCATATTCTAAATAAACATGTGCTTGTTCAGCAAGAGTGACTGTGTTTTCATCGTCATGTTTTAAATCTTCTTTGACATGTGCCCATGCATTTTTCCGATCATCGTTTAAAAAGTAAAGAAATGACAAAAGGTTGTGGTCCCTACTTGTCTCCATGGCTGTTTTAAAGTTGATGTCACTAATTATGCCAATTATGAGAATGTTTGTAAAAGGAGGGGTATTCATCCAGTTCTCTTCTATATATTGTTGACGGTGTTCCATTGTCAAACACATATTTTATAAACTCACTTCTATATATGTATATATAGTANACAAATCGATTTTGACATGAAACTATTCAGTAATTTAGATCCGTGATCAGTCATACAAAATATATTTAATTTTTAGATTCAAAAGACCTATTGATACAATCGGCAAACATGCAAATACCCACTGATTTATAAACGCTACATAACATATTTTGAATGCATACATGATTCAATAGACGAGTGTCCTATTCCCAATTTAAACGATTACGGTATAATGATTTATCGATAAATTCAAAACGAGGCACGCGTGGTGCTGATTTAAAATGGTTACTACTATCTGCAAATATATAGCGTCGCTTTACGTATATGATCTATAAACAATCACTAAAATTATTTTTGTTAAAGTAAGATTAACTTTTACATAAAATTGTATGATTAGCGTCATTATATTCGTAAAGTTTTGTTAATGAGAAACAAAGTAATTCAGACTAGTGTTCTTTCGGTAAGACTGGCAGTCGAGGTATTTCTGTCAATCCTTTTCTTATAGATTATAGATCATAATCTTACATGAGCACATGACCACTTTGGTCATTATCTTAAGAATACTTTTGGCGATTACGTAATCTACATGATATCATACCCATTCGTGAAGTGAGCCATGAGTCTCTGTATCGACAATGATGTAACACAATGGTATAGCTTACTAGTAAACAAACATTAAGTATAGTTTAAAGTAAATACAACTTTATTTTAGACACCATATATACATGTATAATATTTATCTTCATGAGAAAACAAAGTTGTGAGTTTGCAACGGGATATATATATTATTGATATAAAGATATATGGCGAGTTCACAAAAACGCTTCGTTCCAAATATACACAATCAAAAAATCACTTCAACGGTGAAATATCTTAATACAAAAATACAACAACATGTAATAATAGTATTACACATTATATCTTTTGATTATTATAATGTGTCTCTCCCGGCAATCCCAGGCTCCACATCGTCACTGAATGTAACATACGTCTAAACTAACGTTATGCATCAATCACACATTGACAATGTTGAACGGACGAAAGCCCTTTCAGACATGATATCCTCTTGAAACCAAACAATTAAATATAACCCTCCCTAAATGCACAAACACACAAAATCCTTAATTTCCAAGACAGACAAGACAGCCCATCCTTTAGCACACCTTTAAATATAACACGATTTTCGATTTCGCCAGCTCATCAGTTTATTTCATGTTAAACATTTCTGATACCACATTTGATATGATAATACTATATCTTTGTCTTTTTGTCTGACAGACTGTAAGATCATGTCTTAAAATATTCAAAAATCGAAGTTACTTGTGCTTTTTTTAAGAAAAGTAGAATCGGTAACTTCGACTCAATTAAAATTGGGCCAGTGTCATACATCAAAAATGTAAATTTCACAAATTATATATACCGCCATAATACATAATGCATGTAATTCATTTTACAATGTAAAATAGTCAGGTATAATTTTAAATACAATTAATTGCAAACAATTAAATTATCTACTAAATATGAAAAATGCACACACATCACTTCATACATATATAATTAATAAGTCTTGTGATACAAAAATCGGGACATGTATGTTTTAGACATTTAAGTGTTCAATGAAGAGCATACATATCGTTTGACGCACGGATTGACACGAAATGGCATGCACCTAAGAGGCATGTACAATTTTTGTAAACAGGTACACATATGCCATAAAATTTAATGATACAATAAAGAGCATTTTATAAAAACACTTACTACCGCGTGAAAAATCTCGCATAATTTAGAGATTAGATTGATTCCATTTGTTCTGAAATGGTATACATGTACATCAAACATAATTCATTAAGGTATAAATTTCAACCAATGGGAAAGACGAAACAATCTTGTCGGACACGAGGTCCGATAACTTTTTTAATTTGTCGGACCTCGCCAGATTTTATCGGACCTCGTTTTTCTTTACCAAAGAATAGAAAATACCTTTTGAAGAGTTTATTTTTATTATTATGACGTATAATTATGACGTTCACAATGTTTAACAATTCTAAATACAATATAATAACAACTTAATGAAAACCCGTTCTATGAAGACATTTGGAAAAACTTGATCTAAAGTAAAGGAAGTCAAGATGGCGACGTTTTTTTTTGTCGGACACAAGGTCCGACAATTTGCGAAATATTATCGGACCTCGTCAAATTTTATCGGATTTGTCCGAGGTCCGATGTCTTTCCCATTGGTTGGTATAATATACAACTTTGCAATGATGCCTAGAGTTAAACTTTGTATTTGATATGGAACAAAAACACACACTTTTACGACGGAATTTTCCCGTTTGCATATTACTTTTCTGTTACAACTCGAAAACATATCTTAAAGGCCCTATAACGGTGACGATCCGTTATTATATACTGATTTTTAATAATTTTTTTTCATATTTTATTTATAAAGGTTATCAAAAAATATATATAGATCTATATGTTATTGGACATTACCATAAAAAAGAGCAATACAACTTGTTTTGAGCTCAAAATACAGTGTCCTCCAAGTCAATTGTTCTTACAAACAATCAGTTTATTTACATCGATGATTCCTCTGGAAAGTGAAAGTGAAAGTGACTCAGGTCACCAAAAATATATCGTTGATTTTCAACGTTTTCCGGTATCACTCACAAAGTAGGTCTCTTCAAATGGTTAAAACGTTTGTAGTGATCTATTAAGTTACTTTATGCTGGAAAAAAGTTGTTTAAAATAGAATTAAAATTGAATTTTCGTTCGGCTATTTTAGCATACGTCACCGATTTAAGGCTACATACCACGTTAGTTGCAAAGTTGTAAACATTTATTCCAATTATGAAACGTGTATATCTTCCATAACTCTTGATAACGTTGCATCTAAGCTGTGTTATTAGCAATTTTTATGCAAGAGTAACTGAAATCCGGTAAAAGTTAGACCAGTTTCAATGCATAATAATTGGATTTGTCACTTGTATAGGGCCTTTAAATAAGTTATCCTTCAAAAACATCAACTGTCTTAAACGTGTGATTTTGATCAGGGATGTTTCTGTGCAGCCGTCGGTCGTCGTTTCTGACAAAGGTGAAGCAGTATTTGCTTCAGAATGTCACGTGCGCGTGTATTCCCCAACATTTCGTGTATGTCCTCGCAAAAAAGGGACATGACGTCATCGCCCGTAATGACGGGACTTCCTGCCAACCACACTGGTAACTCACAACTGCTGAGCACAACGCAATTACTGCGTTCTCTTCTTGTTAAAATTTCTTGTACCATTGCAACCCTATGTTCGAATTCTCTGGAAGGATTTCTACCTTTCAGCGCAATTACAAAATGCTTTGAGGCTTCCATTACATATGTTACTCCCTTTAGTAGAGTAAAGCCAGGTCGAACATCCGTTGAATTTATGGTAACTGATATTCCGAGTAATTGTAAATGGTCTCGCAAATAACGGTAGTGATCTGTCAGCATGTCGTCATTGTCATCGCACAAAATAAACACATCGAATTCCTGGTATGTATCACCACTGTCTACCTCAGCTCTTGTATCCACGCTGCAGTCAGTTTTCGTATCATTAAACTGCACAGCGTTTCTGACTCGAACTTTGGCCACATCATATTCTCCTTGTGCTAATGCTTGTAGGCAACCTTCTAAATGTACCTCAATATATTCAGTCTCCTCAAGTTTTTGACGACCGTCGGGTAAACAGGCTATCAAACTGAATGCAAGAATTGAACCGTCATAATCGCCGTGTTTGACCTGTGTTGATATCATTCTCAGAATAACATCCATTCTCTCACCTGGTTCTTCCATAATATTTAAAAGATCCTGGTATATTTTTATGGATTTCTCATAGTTGCCCAATTTTTCATAGAGAAATGCAAGATTATGTTGTCCTTGTATTGTTTGAGCCTCGCGTTTCAGTAAGCTTTTAAGTGTTGGGGCCGCTGTCCAGCACGATTTAAGGGCCGGTATTTTCGCGACCAAGTCTGAAGAAATTTCTAATGATCGTTTGAGGTAATGGACAATTTCCTCGCGCAATTGCTCGGTCTTATCGAACTCCATAATGCAGTTTGCAGCTTGTTCGTATGCATTTGCTAAATGCATTAAGGAGCAATTTCCATCGTTTCTGTCAAAGATAAGTTTTTTAAACGTGTCATATGCTTCTTTTATATCCCCGATTTGTCGGAGAAATAATCCTTTGTTGTACAATGCAGATCTATTTGGTGATTTCAATGCCTCGTTGAAATGATCAAATATGTCTTTTATATATCGTTTATATTTTATCTTGTCAATGTGTAGCACCTTTTTCGGGCTTTTAATAACCGTGTGCAAATGATCAGGTTTTGCCCTACTGTAGTGTACCCGATTATTGCTCTCCAATATCTTTGTTTCTGATATCTCTTTTTCTATAATCATTTTAAACAACATAGCAATGTGCTCGTGAGCAGAAGAAGTCTGATTGAACTTCAAAGCTTTCTGGTAGAGTTTGACTGCCCTTCTGAAATCGTTGACATATCGGAAATATGTTCCACACTTTAACAAAACGTATGCGTCATTATCATATACTTTAAGGGCCATTTCAATATACGTTAGTGACGTGTAATCGTTTTGTATCTCAGATTCTGGCAAAATGTCGTTTGGCCCATTTGGGAATTCTTTTATATTTCTCTCCGCTTCTAAAGTCAAGCCTCCAACCAGGGCATAAGCTCGAGCTTTGTATACTGTAACCCTTTCGACGTTCTCGTTGTCTTCACTATTCATGATTTTAAACAATATGTCAATAACACGCTTATAATTCGTTCGGGATAAATCAATTTCGTCAGAGGAAGTTAAATTTGACAAATTTAGCAATCGACGTTTTGCCAAGGCTAATCCAAAATTCCAAATGCAAATGCTTGTTTTCCAAGCCGATGTTGGAGCAGTAAGTGTTTCAGCTTCTTCAATAATCTTTTCCAAACGTAAAACCGAATTATGGTAAAATTTGGCACCCATTCTGCAATTACCATATTCGATTTCAGCATTTGCTTGAAGGACACGGTGTCGTTCTTCATTTAATGAGTGTAACTTCTTGAGGATTCCCTCTACTTCACTGAAATGGTCTTCGTATTCTAAATAAACGTAAGCTTGACCCGTCAAAGTTATAATGTTCCCTTCGTCAATTTCGAGAGCTCCTTCAATATGCTCCTTTACCTTTGACCTGTCATCAATCAGGCAATACAGATATGAGAGAAGATTGTGATCCCGACTCTTCTCCATGACTGTCCTTACCTTTTTTTCACTGTGAATTTCGTTATTTATTTTGTCAATAATATTTTTTATATCTTTTTCTGTTTTCAAGACGTTTTTTCTCCATTCGTTTGAATGTTTGTGAAATGAGGGGTAATTATCCAGATCGCTTTGATATTTCTTGAGTAAATCCATTTCGTAAACATTAATTGACGACCTGAGAAAGGCTTATTTTCCACAAATGTTACATAGATCTACGCGGCCACTTACAAACTGCAAATTGCTAAATGCGTATCTTGATTTATCTAAACATATTGTATGCGTTTTGGCGATCTATCAGAACGAACCGCCTTTTATCTCTGATTACACGGCGCGGGGATCAAATGCAAGTTAAGCGTGGGGTTGCAACTATAAACTTAGTGTTTATATTTTCGTTGATAAAGCAACTTAAAGTATCAATTTTGTATTTTGCGTATGTAGAAACCAAATACAAAGAAATAGTTAATTTGAGAATCAATCTTCAGCCGTCAGACAGAAATTCGATTGTTGCAATGAGGGGCTAGGATTTGAAAATAATAATATACAATAGTATTTCTTAATTACCTTACACGAAGCACACTTTGAGATAATAAATAAAATTAACAGTTGACTAGCATTTTCTTCTTCTATATCCATACAAATTAATCACTTGCTAAGATAAATAACGCGAATTGCAAATCGGAATAATTTGATGTTATGTCATACAATTTGTTTATAGCTTCTATTTGAAAAATGTAAAGTCTGTGTTATCGTTCTGTTTGCGTAATACCAGTAGATGTACTAGTAGTGATGTAAGATTTTACTCGCTTTGACCGATAACATTCTTGTGTTATTTTTAAGTATTTTCGATGTTCTTGTTGTTATCATGTCACACTTAAATTACCCATTATCAACACAATCACTTTAAATGCGAATGTGAACCAAAGTATATCAAACCATTGGATTCGGCAATTGTAATAGTGGGCTGCATTCGCCCCTTCCTTCCTTTCTTAAGCCGCCCATGTTTGTTGCATGTTTAACTTTAAGTTAGCTAAAACATATCTATTGCTTTGGTCCAGTACATTATACATGTATATCAAAATACACAATACAATCGGTATAAGAAAAGGATTGAAACGGAAGAAATCAATCGTATAGAGTTCTCTTCTTGGGGTAATATTTACACATATTGGCAGTGTTAATACAAAATAACCTTAAGTTAATATTGATTTTACCGATAGTGCGCATTCGCGTAATATATTTGATCGTATTATCTTCATTTTCAGAAAACCACTAGCTCGCGTACATAATGCAGTTTTTTGAAAAGGCTACGACTATTAATAGTTTAATAAATTGGTTTTCTTTAAAAGAACATTTAAAGTTAAGTCTAGAAGAACTTTAAGACTTTTCTACATCCAAAACGTTGTGTACGTGTTATATATTTCTCATGTGTTTGTTTGAAAGCTTTGTCATTTAAACGCTGTGCTGCTTGATAGCATGCAGAGATAACCGAATATAAGCAGCAGATTTCGACAATTGTTTGTGATACAACGTAGAATGGAAAAAAAAATAACCAAACGGTTAGAGTGGCAAAACTTTTTATCCTTTATAACATGAATGTATAAAAGTGAGACTCAAATAGACGTTCTGTCTGTCTGTATGTCTGTCTGTATAACATCTAAATAGACCATGCATGTAAAATGGTTAAACGCGTTCGTTTAAAGACCCTATAAAGGTGACGATCCATAATTATTTACCGATTTTTAAATATTGTTTTCATATTTTATTTATAAAGGTTATGAAAAAACAATATAGATATGCTATTGGACATTACCATAAAAAAAAATGAGCAATACAACTTGTTTTGAGCTCAAAATACAGTGTCCTCCAAGTCAATAGTGAAAGTGACTCAGGTCACCAAAAATATATCGTTGATTTTCAACGTTTTACGGTATCACTCACAAAGTAGGTCTCTTCTAAATGGTTAAAACGTTTGTAGTGATCTAATAAGTTACTTTCTGCTGTTAAAAAATTGTTTAAAATAGAATTAAAATTGAACTTTCTTTCGGCTATTTTTAGCATACGTTACCGATTTGAGGCTACATACAACGTTAGTTGCAAAGTTGTAAACATTTATTCCAAATATGGAACGGGTATATCTTCCATAATTCTTGACAACGTTGCACCTAAGCTGTGTTATTAGCAATTTTTATGCAAGAGAAACTGAAATCCGGTAAAAATTAGACCAGTTTAAATGCATAATAATTGGATTTGAAACCTGTATAGGGCTTTTAAGTTGAAAAGTTAACCGATCTTAGAATCTTAGAACGCTGCTGAATTATTCCATGTTAAAGTGCAACCTAGCTTCGGATATGGTATTACACTATGTTTCGAGTGATTGCCGTGTATTAACAAAATCGCTTGCGCTAATGTCTAATGCGGTTATGGAGACGACCTTATAATCTAGAAAACTATTCATGAACTGGTCGAGGACCAATAGTCGACGAAGACGGATAACCGGAAATCATGCATAATTAATTAAATTGTGTTCGATCCGGTCAAATAAGCTTGCCGAAAATCATGTGTGTGAATGTTGGAAAGAACTTTTCAAATAAAAATATGTAAAAATACAGCGGTTATAAACATTTGCTTTAATGTGTCTAGTAGAACGTTGGTGGGGATTTCCGTTTGCTAGTTCGCATGCGCACTAATTCCAGCATATTTCTGTCATAAATGAAACCGATTACGCATCATTAATCTATGCCATCGTCAGTTGTTTTCCATTTCAAATACTCTTTTCAATCCGTTGTATTAATAATATGTAATTAAAATATATTCAAATTACGTGCAAAATAGTCGTATTGCGGCAACATTTATTTCGCCGTTGGGATTAATTTGCAAAATCTAAAGCTATCAAAAATAATTACCTGTAGTTTTTTGCTCTGTACAATCTAAAACAATTGCATTATTTTATTTGTCTCGGCTATTTCACACAAAAAAATTGTCGTCTTCGGTAATTGGCACTCCGTTTGGCAATTATTGCTTAATTTAGTGATACCGTTTCAAGACTCACTAAAATGTTAACTTGACGTCATAACATAAATGCTTTGTTTTCCGTTGGCTAAAGGTCATCAACCAGGCAGGATTTCGCAAACTTATGACATGACACATATCTTGATGTAAGCTCGAAACCCTCAATGAGAGTGAGCCAGTCCTGGCGCATACCCTCTAATTTTCTAGCCATACATGTACATATATGGGCATACTTAAAGCGAAACAAGAAATCGATAAATATGCCCTTTTTTACTAGCTTCATACAATAATTCGTGTTATTAAAATCAGTTCTGGCAATGACGGTTCTAATGGCAGAAAGAGAAGCGCATCCAGAGTCTGTTGTATTCATGGATTAATACGCTTACTCCTTTAACCGGTATAAGTGGTATTTAGCACAAAAATATGTATTAGAATATAAACCTATTTTGACGTGATATGTTTCTGCTTTTAAATACCCCCACTTTGCTTACATCACTTCAAACTGTTTTTCCTACAAGTAACATGAAAAGGTTTGGAATCAAGTCCAAACCATGCTTAATAAAAAAGAAAAAAGACGAAGCGCTGCATTTGTAATTGCCCAATCACACAAAACCACTTCCGTACTTGTTTCTCAAAGGCATCACCATGGTCTGTAGTTTAAAACGGACGTGGTGAGAATGTGGCAAAAAAAGGCAAAATATATGTCGAAAATAACGCACCACGTTCGAGCAAAGTCTTCGCCACGTCCTATCAAGACATGGATGACGTCATAAGGACGTGGTCTTGTGTGATGGCTCTATCAAGAAAGGTGAAGAAAGGAGCTAAGCAGAAAGATTTAAGATGTTATTAATGTGTTTAATTATCTCGGATATAAACATTGAAACCTTTTATGTTGTCACCAGTATACAGCATACTATATCAGATAAATACCTTTTCTTATAAAAGTGCCCTGTATTGCATGACAATCGAAAAACATATATACAAGTACATTTTTCATAAACCCAAGTATATACAAATTGTTTATAATGTTGTCAAGTAAAAATTAACAGACAATAAAACAAACCTCTTCTTACATTGTTAACGCACTTGAACCGCGAACATTAATGCAAAGATCTTTAATATCACCTTGTTATGTGGGTTTCCTCAGGACTTAGCTATGTTTTGAATAATTGTAAAAGTGTACTTATGTTTAAAATGTAGTTTCCTACCGAGAAAGTCCTATATTTCGTTTCGATATGGTCTACTACTCGGTATACCATTTCTGTCAATTTATTGTAGGCCCTATCCATGTAACCTAAATTCCGCTATACAATTGTATGTGTCCTATACGCAGGTTTCCAGCAAATTTGTATGTTATATGCAGGGGTTATACCATGGTATATTTACTCTATAACATGTGTATGAATGTTTGATATATAAAATTATATATGTATATGTATGCGTGCGTGTGTATCTGATGGATGTTAATGTAACATTTTCGCACTACTACATGCAAATGTTATACAATGTTTTTGCATGCTATTGTTAAGCACTGTTTACCACTCGATAATATGCTTACATGTTATGCCAACCAATTGTGCACACACCATTGTCTTGCATGGATTGAAATATATATGTGTCAGGGGCCGGAGGCCTATATCACAAATATACAGAACTAGAACCTTTTAAGTGTGGCTTAACATATATCAAGTGTATGCCCCGTCCCTTACCGAAAATCCCTAACCCATCCCTAATGCCACACTTAAGATCATTGAGCGTTGCCGAAACCTGTTTATTGTCCAGGCCTGATTTGTGCTAAGAATTATTTAAAGCTTTCAATCATTTAAATTTGGGAAATATTGACGAATACAATTGCAGCACTGTCTTGGCGATCTGTAAACATTTTAATCACAAGTAATATAATTCCAGATCTGGAAGGATTATCGGTATAAACGTTTCTTATTCTCTGAAAATCCGTGCAAATATTGTTTGTTGGTTTGTTAAGTTTATTTAATTTGGTTGCTTTTTTCGGCGTTTCCAACAGTATTTCAATCATACCGCGGTAGTCAGTTAGCCAACTTACACTCTTCCTTAGTTATCTGGTTTACCCGTACTGAGTGCACATACTTATGCCAGTAGCTGACAACTACTCTTCTTAATTCAAAGTTAGGTGAAGAATGGCAATAGAAAGATATTCATGACCAATAGCCCCACAAATTATGTGGCCGGGTGATGGATCGAACCCGCGATCTTTGTATTTATAGGCAAGCGCTCTACCAAGTGCAATTTTCAACCAAATAGTTATTTCATATATGAAATAAAGACAAAATAAAAAAGACAATATAATATAATGATAACAAAGTATATAATTACCACCCTTATGTTTGAATATACAACTTTAACGTGGTGTAAAATTGCAGAAAAAAAAATTCTTGAGTGCTATGCTCGGAACCAGTAAGGTCTCTGTGAGATTGCGACAAATAGTAGTTCGTAACCATACAAAGGTTACACTACACCACATAATAACAACAACAACAACAACCTTCAGTAAGACAGGAATCGATCAAGCCAATCAAGGTTTCATTTACGTAGATTATCTGTACAGTATGTCCATCCTTTATTACACAGTTTTATAAGAATAAGTATATATTCAAAACAAGATCGAGCCACAATATAATTTACTGCACGATTTTACTTATAATTCGTATTCGTCGCTAGAATGTTCGATAGTCCAACTTGTTGACGCTCTCAAATATTAAGCTACTTTGTATATGGGTAATATTTGGAGCGTACAACGGAAGGACCAAAACGATGGTGGAAAGTTTCTTTGTCTGTATTGTTGCGCACGTATTTTGTGCGCAACATTCAAGCCCCGATATCAGACAGTTAATATCAACGGATTGCAATAATATTGACATAGCCTTCCTTCCTATCTATTCGGCCATTCCTATCTATTCGACCACTTTCTTATGACCTCATTAACTGTGAATCCGTGATCCGCACGTGTCAGAATTCTCAGCAAGTAATCATAACATTCGCTTGATCATCGGGATACTAAAATGCGTCAAAAATAGATTTAACCTGTTTTTCTTGTATATAATGTATTGACCTGTACACAATTTAACCTCAATTCACATGCAGATAACTCTAACATAGTTATTTTTCGTCGGATTTTCACGATTCAGGCACTCGTCAGCGTTTCCATGTTTTCTGGTGTCACGTGCCTTCTTCACTATTACAGAAGCGCTTAATTTGAGGCCCGTCATGGGTTATGTTTACTTTCGGTTTTCAACAATCCATTAAAAAATAAGCGTTCACAATTAAAATCCAATTTGCGTCCGTTATTAAATCACCACACACCTTTTTATGCTAGGCAAACCCATCGAGTAATAGCATAATAGGTACATAAAATATTCCAATGAGACCATGTTAAAGGCAGTTTGATTGTTCTGAGGTTCGGTTGAATAAAAAATCTATGAGGAAGACGGCCGTGGATTATGGTATCCCATACCAGACGCTCCGTGATAGGGATAAGCGGCGAGATCGACCGGAAAATTTCAGACGACAGTGATTTTTTTACCTGCGAGTCCTGCGTCCTGGACTCACAAAAACCTTGGGGGATGCAAAGTTTTGAATTATGTGAGTCCCAAAAATGCATTTTCTTTCAAGTTGGGGAGTGGGGACTCATAGATTTGCAAGTTATAGAGTCCCATGACTCAGATGAGAAAATTTGTAAAAATATCACTGGACGAGAAACCCTCTTCACAGAAGAAGAATTAGGTCTCGTATAATTAAGGCTGCTGGAAACTACATGCCCCCTTTCTTTGATTATAAGGGGATATTATTAATATACAAAAAATATTCCATTCCAAGAGGAAATATTCAGTCCTTCTTAGCTGTTTTCATCAACAGAAGCGCCATTGCGCCAGAGACCCCCCCCCCTGTGAATCATTTAGAGACGCTGTTACAGAAAGCAGATGCGAGGGGGGAAAGAGGCTATATGAAACTTCCTGAAGAACAAAGTGACCCAAACAGTGACATGAAGGTGCTGTCAAAGCAGACTGAAAAGAAAAATAATTATAAAAAAAAACGAGACCCAATCCAAGTGGTCGTGAAATTACCGGTGATCAATATATGACCGAAATCGTCATGCTAGACAAGGAAAGCTCATCCCAAAAGCCGCGTGATTAAGGAAAGAAGCCAGCACAGAAGGAGAATCTGCCAATAACAAATTTGCCGTAAACATATGTGGCATCCTCGAAGATTCCGAGCCTGAGAATGAAGGTGATGAGTACGATGACGATGAGGAGGTCTGCTGCGTTTGTCAGCAACTCCTGTCACCAACCTTTAATGACCGCCCCCACATTAAACTCCTCAGCTAGGGCCAATGTGACTTGTGCGGACATTGAATGCAGTTGGCATTCTGTCGTTAAAGTGTTTTGTGTCGCGGTGACGAGTTCCGTTGCCGTCATTGTTGATAAATTAAGTTTCATTGAATTGTTTGTTTACATGTTTAAATAATCTGTTCGCCAAAAAATGTTAAAACAAGTTACTGATCACCTTTATAGTTTTCTTTTTTTGTGAATACAGAATTGTTTTGTTACTGAAAGTAGTTGCATTCGATATAAAATATACACACACACAAAACTAAACGACTAACTCAACTCCGCCTTATGCAAATTCAGTTATCCCCGTATTTAACCTTATTCTACATGTCATTGCACGCGCCAATGATCGACCAATCAGAGTGGTCGAATAGATCAGAAGCGTCAGAGCGATCCTGACCTACAACTGTCAAATGAAAAACGAGGTATTTTTTTGTAAACAAACCGTTTCCGATGGAAGTTCGCGTTAAAACTTGTTAGTTATGTATATTTTTTTAACATAATGTGTTATAATGGTTTATTTATTGTTAATTATCAATCCACAGCTCATGATATCTTTAAGTGGCCGAATAGATAGGAAAACAGGCTACCTGTGTAGACAATTCTTTTCCCGATAATGTTCTGTAAGAATTATGTAATGACACTTTGAATTTAGCATGCCTGAGCAATTTAAATCACACCACTATTCAAATTTTCAATATCTCTCGCTATCGCTCGCTGTGTACTGCAGGTAGATTTTAATTGATATTGCAGCCTATTACACCGTTATGTCTTCTTTTGATTGGTTGATATTTAAATCTTTTTCTTAACATGGCGAGATGTAAGTGATTGTATTGCGATTTAAGCAGAAGTTTAACTGAAACAAATTATGCCTTTTAACTTCAATTCGACGATATTTGAGGTAAAAATGGACTTTTTAACTAAAACTTTATGAGTTGATAATGTTATTTTGCAATTTAAAGCATATTGATGAAAAATTAAACTTTCTGGTTTCCACCACGTAGTTGGTCCTTGGCCGGTAAGACGTTCCAAAGAATTTAGCCCGTATACAAAGTATCTCTTAATTCTTGGCAACGACTTATAAATAAGACAAGAATGTTCGAAAACTTTTGCTTCAACATATTCTCACTCACTTTAACATGACTAAGACAGCTTTAATCATGTTAATATCTGAAGGAAACCCACAATGCAAAACCTTTGCTATGCGCTTCCCGTTATTGAGTAAACTGGTAATTTATCTGATTGTAACTTACATGATAATAAATTACACCACTTCACCAGTCTAGATAAGCAAAAGAAACTTAAGCAAACTAATTAAATAGCATATACTGAATACACCCTTAACACATATAAAAGACAAAATGAACATGTTGTTTGATTAAAATGCAATTAACTGAACCTTTTTATGAAAGTTACAACGTAAATTTTGTTTTTAAATGAACTTTTTTGTTATTAATTATTAATGTTTATTTAATTATTTATGTTTTTCGAAACATAAAAAAAATAAAAAAAAATAATCTTGTTGCAAATTGTGTTATTATTCAAAAGGCTTTTAATGTAAAAACAAACACAAACAAACGAAAAATTGTTTGATTATAGACTTTTATAAATCACACTTCCAGAAACTGCGTCGGACCTATAGCGTCGGACCTATGGACATAAAATATTTTCAGGTTTTTCAATGAAATTCAAAGTATTTATATTACATAGGCGCACGATGTACTTTGCCTAACCTGAAATAAGATTGTACTCACCAATAAGTTAACCCGCTTTTGATTGGTCAAAAATCAAATAGGGATTCAGGATATTCTTCCGGAAGTCAACAAATAAATATTGGTGATTCCCTGCGTCTTCACAACAAGTCAATGGGTGTATGCATCAAATTGGGATGAGTACATAAATTATGACCTTCATTTGAAAAAGTTAAATTTGCAACTTTTTACAGAAAACAAAACAACAGCTGGAAGTTAGATATCAAAAAATAGGGTGTAACAGTGAATTTTTTGTATAACCAGGTGATTCTTTTGAATTAAGAAAATGTATCCATAATCAGTGGATTTTTTTGCTTTATATTTTACAGCCTGTGCCTTTTTTATTGGGAAAAGAAGCGTGATAGACCATGAAATTGGGAAACATTTAACATTATTAATATGATAACATTAAACATTATTAATATGATTATAAATAACAGCATACATAAGTGCATGTATTAACTTCTTTCTAAAATTTATATTATAAAGTGTTTGGGAATTAAATTGCTGTATAATAAACTCAATAAACCAATGATTAAGTTTCTTGGAAAAGTTGGTCATATTTTAGGGGAAATTTTGGTCAGATTTTGGGGGGGAAATGTTACATTTGTGATTGGGAAACATTTTTTTTTTTACCCTTTTCAATTAGGAAACAGCCTGTTAGAGGCTGTAATTTTGGGCAAAAAAATTACTGATAATTTAGCATTATTTGAATATCTCAAAGCCTGAAAATCCCAAACGGCATGCAGACGACTAATTGTGCAATGTGCTTTTCATTTAATTATAACTTAGCAATGTGCTATTCGTTTAATAATAACTTCACATATGGCATTTATGGCAAAGTAATACAATTGGTATATCGATTTTATAAAATGAATGAAACAGTTTGGGTGTGCTTATTATGTGTATGAATGCCTCCTGAGTTTTTTTACCTGTTGCGCTCTCTCTTCAATAAAATAAAGCGTCATTTAATAATAGCTTTAACTAAAATGTACAGATTGTAATATAAGTATATTCCCATTTTACATACAATTGAACATTTTATATAATTATGCATACTGCAGTATTTTGCTGGTGGATTCTGGTAAAATTAAGTTTCTGGATTCTGGTTAGTCATGTTACCTGTCAAATGCATTGAATAATAATTATTCAATTTATTTGACCGGTAACATGACCTACCAGAATAATACCGACAAATGTCTCTCAATGACAGGCAATATACAATTAGGCCGCCATTATTATCATGACAGTTTTGTTACTTAATAATAATATAGTTATATGTATTAAAAAGAAACAATTAATAAAAACAACAGCAGACTACATCAAATTCTTCTTTCTTTTCAGGCACAATGGAGAATGTTGAAGTTTCCCATGGTGACACAGTGTTATGGCTGTGGGCAGGAGCTGCTCCTTCAGATGAACTTCAGGGCGCAGTGAAGACCCTGCAGGGTCAACTGGGAACAGGTCGAGTCCAGATGGAACATCTGCAAAGGCTCACAATGGGTAAATCTTTAATAATTAATTTCAGTAAGTAAAATATGTTAGTGGTATTCAGTTTCAGTGAAAGTCCCAAAACCATTACTGGCCAAATGGTCTGGTTATCTTCTAACTATTACGGACCCACTGCTAGCCATGCAGTCAGCAACAAATTGGAACTTAACCAGAATTGTTCACCTGTCAAGAGGGATTCAGGATTTTTCCAGAAAATTTTACAGGGATGGAAACTTACTTTTTACTATTGGTTGCCCGCATGGGCAACCATCTTTAGTATTTTGGTTGCCCAACTAAAGAGTAATGAGCCCAGAAATGGTACATGTCCTGTCATATGTATCTTATATATTTGTAAAATAAAATAATAGATAATTAAATAACATTGCTGACATAACACACTTTCAATGCATTATGTATTATTATGACCCTGAATTGAATCATTTCCTATGCCTAAATAATAAATATTATTTAAATCATTATTGATCCACAGTCGCCAATTTGTGTTCAATTTATATTGCACTGAATTGTTTCAAGCTTTAAAAAAAAGCAAGTTGCCTGGCCTGACTACCAACTTTTGAAATTGAGTTGCCCAGGCCAAAATCTACTTGCCCCAGGCTCACGGGCAACCACTAATTTCCATCCCTGCTATGCTTTGAAATGCCTAAAATTATGCTACGTTCTCCATAAAATAAGGTCAGAAGGCTATCGATCAGTAGAAAAATAATCTCTTGATTTCAATTTTGCTTTATAAGTTGTGAAAAGAGTGCAGACTGTTAGTCAATTTAGCCTACCAATTGTGAGATTAAGTCCCCTATCTTCATTTCAATGTTTTCTTGGATGTATTTTGTTAATCTATGAAATTAATATTGTTTAATTATTCAATCATTTATATTCATAATTATCTATTGTATGCACTGTCATCAATGCATGTTTTAGCAAATCACAACCCGTCAAGTTTCCATGTGGCCATCTGCGGCCTTGTTCAGCCAAACACAGAGGTCATGTCGGGCGATACACTGGCAGAGGTGTGTCGGGTACTCAGACCAGATGGGAAACTCTACCTGGCTACCGTGGTTACGGGGGTATCGAGCGATGAGAGCAAGGTGTCAGCAGCCCAGAATGTCACATCAGCTTTGAAGCTGTCAGGATTCATAAATGTGTCCCAGGTGTGGTTAATAAGTTGATATTTTATTGCTCTCCTTCAATTCATTATTCATATATTATTGTCCCCTACCGGTTTCTTTCGGAGGGGACTTATGGTTTGCGCTTTGTGTGTGTGTCAGTCAGTCTGTCTGTGAGTCCGTCACACTTTTCTGGATCCTGCGATAACTTTAAAACTTCTTCATATTTTTTCATGAAACTTAAAACATATTTAGATGGCAATATGGACATTATGCACATCATTTCATTTTGTTCCTACCTCAAAAATTTTGGTTGCTATGGCAACAAATATATATAAAAAAAAATAATCTGACAATGGTGGAGCCGGTCTTGTTATTTCTTACTCCATAGCATTTCTTAGTGAATTATTTGGGAATCAACTCAGGTCCCATATTTTCTGCCAGATTTTGTTTAGTCTTCTTGATTTTCTTAAATATAATCAGGTATATTTTAAAACAAGAAATTCACTATTATCACACAATTATTTTAGCTAAAACTCTTGCCCATATCTATACACAAATTTTAGCAGAAGGCTGTGTAAATGTTTCAGCCTAAGGTATTGGCCCTGTCTGATGACCTGAAGCAGAGCCTAGGCAGCCAGTTCCCCAACCAGGACGTGAGCCTGATGGAGTGCTCAGCCAGCAAACCCAACTATGAGGTCGGCTCCAGCTCACAACTCAAGCTGTCATTTGCCAACAAGAAACAAGGTGGGTTGTAGCTGTAGGTGGCTCACCATAAGAAAAAAACTCGAGCTGATAATTATAGATCCTCCCCTGCTGCCTCTTCTGGATTTTCCCTTTGTTTCTATTAGTAAAGTACAGGGGGTATGTTTATGATTGGGGCGGGGACTTCATGTTATTCAAAAAGCTCTCTATAAACTAAGCTTAGGGCTATTATATTCAACATTTAATTTTGTATTGAAAAACAATTGCATTCTATAGAAGATGTTCGTTAATGGAAGGTTTGCAACAGTTGGCGTCATGACAATTTTCAACTAGAAATGGCACGGCAATTGCCCATGCGTATCCCCACGCCGCCCGTGTTGACGTAGGAGATGTTCAGTATTAAAGTGACGTCACGTCAATTGGTGAATAAATGAAGCAGTTATGTTAACACAAAATTTTGGGCCCCACCCCAACCTCCATTCTCCTCTATTTTCCTCCTACACTATTAGCACTAGAACCTTGAAACTTACACACATGATAGCTATGTGCATATGTGCGACGGTGCACTTTTTTGAATTTTGATCTGACCCCTGGGTCAAAAGTTATTATCATGTTCATCGCATGTTGTTAGTAAAAATGAGTTTCTTTTTACCCATTTTACCCATTTATTTACCCATAACTTTTGACCACATATGCTCATAGCTACCATGTGTGTAAGTTTCAAGGTTCTAGTGCTAATAGTGTAGGAGGAAATATGGTCCGAACAAAAAAACAAAATTGGAGATCAATACAATATCCCCACGCTTTTAAAAGCGTGGAGATAATTGGTTTTGCCCAAATCAGTGCACTTTTCACATGAATTGCATTTTTTCCCAAAATGGCACGGAAAGGGCCTGATGTGTCAATACTTGTTGATAAAAAAATCCAGTTTGTTCCATTTTGTTGATAAAAAATGCTCAAATTTGCCATTTTATTGATTAACAAAATTCCAATTAGACTCAAAATGGCTAGGAAAACTGTGACTGTGCATGAAGGCTGAACTGATGTTGAAAAGATCATTGATATATTTTAGAAAAAGGACAGAGACATTCATCTGTGAATATAACATTCGTACATACATACATATGTATTCATATAATAATTATCATAACTTATAAAAGTGTGATTTTTTAATTATCCCCTTTTCCTAAAAAACAACTCGTTTTTCCCCTGTGGACGGGCCCTGCCACCGTTCCCCTATAGGTGAACAAAAACATTGGGCCTAGTCTTAACTGCATTAGATTTTGTTCCAAAATGAATAGGGCTCCTAGCTTTGTGCAGGCACATTTTTTAATTAAACTTTTTCTCTTGATATTATTATTTGTATTATACCCCCATTACCATTGGTAATGGGGGCTATGTAGGAGTCACTTTGTTGGTCTGTCGGTCTGTCTGTATGTCTGTCCCGAAATTTCATCCGATCTTCACCAAACTTGGTCAGAAGTTGTATCTAGATGATGTATAGGTCAAGTTTGAATATGGGTCATGCTGTGTCAAAAACTAGGTCACAGGGTCAGTGGTCACTAAGTGCATTTTAAACCGAAAGTTTGTCAGGACCATAACTATGTCCTTTATTGTTAGATTTTAAAATCATTTGGTACATTTGTTCACCATCATTGGACGGTGTGTCGCGAGAGAGAATTACGTTGATATCTCCAAGGTCAAGGTCACACTTTAAGTTAGCCATAAATGAGCTTGTCCGGGCCATAACTTTGTCGTTCATTGTGAGATTTTAAAATCGTTTGGTACATTTGTTCAAAATCATTGGACAGTGTGTCATGCGAAAGAATAACGTCGATATCTCCAAGGTCGAGGTCATTTATTCCAAATATTGATGATATTGCAGTACTGAGAACAAGTTACTTTGACTTGATACATTTGTAATTAATTGGTCCCCTCTGTAAGTCTGCTACAATATAGCATTCAACAGCAGACTTTAAAAAGAATTAATTTCAGAATAAGTTTCATGATAACAAGTGGCAATGACAATAAAAGTACTGCACTATGTTTTAAGATGTTCCCAAAGCCAGTGGTAACTCAGCTGCTGTGTGGAAGCTGTCGGCCATGGACATTGGAGATGATGACATTGACCTGGTGGATGATGATGAGCTGCTGGATGAAGCTGACAGGAAAAAGCCAGACCCTGCCTCACTAAAAGGTACCTGGCACTGTGAATATAAACATTTGAGCCTCGTTCTGAGAAAACTGGGCTTAATGCATTTATGTTAAGTGTTGTCCCAGCTTATCCTGTGCAGTCTGCACAGGCTAATCAGCGACTACACTTTCCGCCTAAACTGTAATCCAGCCTACTGGACTTTCGTTTAGAAGGGACTTTCAATAAACGAAAAACTCCTTAAAAGCGGAAACAGTCGTCCCTGATTAGTCAGTGCGGACGTCACAGACCTAATCTGGGACTACACTTAACGCACAAGCATTACGCACAGTTTTCCCAGAGTGAGGCTCATTTTAAAGCCCCATTTAATCTTAATTTTAAGTATTTAACCATTGAAGTTAAATCACAAATGTAATACTCAATCACATTCTCAATTACTTATATTTCATGCAGAATTTAGTAGTTGTTTCTTGAAATTGACAATGCTACATAATATCAGTAATTCAGTTTACCCATTCAGGCCCCAGTCAATGACAGCGTGTGTTTCTTGCAACTGACTGTTCAACTTACCACTTATTTTGGTGTATGATTCTTTCAGCCGACTGTGGCACGGGAGATGGCAAGAAGAAGAAGGCCTGTAAGAACTGCACGTGTGGCCTGGCAGAGGAGCTGGACGCTGAGGCAGGAAAGAGTCAACCATCCGCCCCCACATCCTCCTGTGGAAATGTAAGTGCTGACATATCTGCTGGATTGAAAGAAAACAATTGCTTTAAAAAAAAAATCCTTAAAATGCTCACATTTCAGAACAGAACTTTACAACATTTAATAACCATTACAATGTATTTCTAACTTCGAACACTTATTTTTAGAGAGTTGATTATGCTGCTTAAATTTTTCATATTTTCAAAATATTTCAATTAACTAACACAGTTATGTCATTCAATGCTTATTATTTATGCATGCGTTACATTGCAATCTTCAGTGTTACCTGGGTGACGCATTTCGCTGTTCAAGCTGCCCATACCTGGGTATGCCGACATTTAAGCCCGGAGAGAAGATAGCCCTGTCAGACAGGCAACTCAAGGCAGACAGATAGTACTGTGTGCAGGAACGACAACTCTGCCTCCCTCTGTGATCTTGTTGTACTAGAGTTACTGATCCTTGTCTAGTTTTGTAGCGTTGTGTTACTGAGTGCAGTACATTTTATGATTCTGGTGAATGTGACCTTGTGAAAACATGGTCAGGAAAGTTTGTTAAAAAAATATGCAATGTATTATTGACTCTGAATATGGCATTCCATACACTTTTTTGGGGTTTCAGACTAATGTTTACTTTCACTATGTGAGTTCAGATTGAGATAGAAAAAAAACAACTCTGTTAGTTTAGTTTGAAATAGAAAAAATATCCACTCCATTGCCATTGTTGTCTTTAATGAAACCCATATTAAGAACAATATATGTATAATTGGTATTAAAATTAAATTTAAAACTTATTTTCAATATTGTTTGTACTTTGAGTAAGTCATCTTGTACAATATATACTGTATGTGTAATATGTGTCTGTTTCCTGCTAGGATTCACTTCAGCTCCACATTTTGCCCACCCTGAATTAAACTGATGTTAAAATGACTACGAGAAATTTAATGAAATGTATTCACAAATAACTGATCCTGTATGTAAGGTTTTCTTCATTTCATTTTAGTGAAAATGGCCTTCATAACGAGGATCCATCAATAACTCCGTAAAATGTTTGTTAATCTCTTAGGGTCGCTGTGGCATAGTGGATATGGTGTCTGCCTAGCGACCGGGAGGTCACGGGTTAGATCCCCACTGTGTGGGCGTTCTTTAGATCTCCCCTGAAGACACCAAGTACTGGTTCTACCCAGCGAATGGAGTCGGGAGTGTTTCTGTGCAATCAAGCTAAAATAAATATGTTTAAACTTAATCTCTTACAATTTAATTATGTTTTCCCCCAGGGCCGCAGTGAGGAAAATACTGGATTTGTTTTCTCATCTGTACTCTTTCCATTAATAGTACTTTTTGAAGAAACTGTACTTATAAATGCTATGCTCAGAGTCATGATAACCTGGCGATTGTTTTAAGTGAAAAGAGATGACTAATCCGTTTTAAATATTGAGCCAGACATATTGATTATGTATTTCATATTAAATCATTGTTGTGTGTGTATTGATCAAAATAAAATGCATAATGAATATTGCAGTTTTAATTATATGGTCACCATTTTTCTATACTAAATACATTTATTTCTTTACCCATGGTTGCTTGTGATAAGCATTAAGTGAAAGAGTATTGGTGCTGGTACTCAATTAATGAAACAATGAATGGGTATTGAATTCAGTATAAACAAACTATGAATATTCATTTCAGTGTTATAGAAACGCATACATACTGAATAAACAATTGTTATTCATTACGCTATGTTCTTGTTTACTTAATCTCTATTAATACAGTATGTTATGAGACAGTAATTTTCGAAATAAAGAAATATTGTTAAAAAATGTTGAATTTTGCGAATTGCTTACGAGCTTTTATTACCAGGTTTATTTAAAACCTATTTATTATACTTTTAAATGCTTTTGAAATCTATGTCTTACAAACAGAAATCAACACCTGAGCGTTTGTCAGTTCAAAAGCTGGAAGTTCTTAAATTATTGTAACGGGTCGACCTTTAAAGTTGGAAGCCATTTACACCTGGATTATTGATTTCAAAGTCAATGGCGAGATGTGCATGTGCTTTAAATGGTTATGCGGAGTACTGAATAATACTAGTAAGGGATCAGTCTATGCCCTGAATCACGATGAGAACCGCTGTCAATTACTCATGCACTTTGTACAGGCTGGCGCTGTTACGATTGTAACATCATGGCTATGGACATCCCCTGGTCATCGAGCGAAACATGTAAATCTTAAGAGATGATCATTTAATTAAAATATATAAATTCTTTATTTTCAGAAGGTAACGTATTAAAATGCTTGTATCATTACAAACATTTCAGGAAAAAAAATGAATCAGTCATTTGTTACAACTACCATTACAAGCACTTTAGTACAACATTTTATGAAGTCATTTGATGCATAATTACGACGATACTTTTCATTTAGATATTGTAAACGACTTAGCACATTCAACCAGAACACTTCTAAACGCAAAATGGATTGTGACTCGTTGCATGTCAACAGCGTTGTCATCAAGGGATTGTCTGGAAACCATCACTAATTGATACACTCACATATTCCTAATAGAAAGTATGCGACGCTCCTAATTGCGATGAATAAGTAAAGCCTGCAGACTCGTGTTTGGTTGTCTGAAGTTTCCAATGACTGAATAACTGCTTTGATGTTATCATGTTTCAATTAATGCCACCCTCGTACCTCCCACTAACTACAGATCAAAGACAACCTAGTTAATGGTGGCCATTCTCAACTTTGTATGTATGTATTTGTTTTGACCCATGAAAGTGCAAGCACTTATTTCCAATGGGGTCCTTTGGTTTTTGCTGAAGAGATAGCATCTGAAGAGTAAGTATTAAGATACAAGGAATCCGGGTGCGATACCCTAGCTCTTTGCAAATAGATCCCTTGGTTCTTTTACGTGCTCAGTGTTTAGCACCGATACACGCGATAATTACCTGGGTTTCATACCAGTACATCTCTAGTTGGGTGGGAAACACTTTAAGCATTTCTGAAATTTCCAGTGCCCCGGCCAGGGATTGAACCCACGACCTCTGGAATGGTAGACCAGAGTGTTACCACTCGACTACCGCACCACCCTAACTATCATATTGTGTCTGCGACTTTGTTTTCTTCTTCTTTCCATTACGTGCAGGGATCCTCTGGAACATCGACGCACTGGGACTGTACAAGGTCATTGTGAGGCAACAAAAACAAACTCACCTGAGTACATGAGTTCTCATGGTGAGCTTCTGTGATAGCCTTTTGTCGTTCGTGTGCCGTGCGTCGTCAACATTAAGCTTGTGAACACTAAAGAGGCTACATGTATTTCCCAATCTTAATAAAAATTATGAATGAATGAATTCCGTTTGATTATAAGTGCCAATGATATCTCGGCCTAGCCCGAAACTTGGTAATGTGGGGTCTTGAACTAGGTCACAGAGTTAAGTTGAATAAAAACCGTGTGAACCTTATTTGGTTTCATATTTTGTGCAAACAATATTTTACTTGGTCAACATATTAAAGTTTGAAAATTGATCCGCTCCATTCGAAAACTTTAGCCGACAGGGTGGCGAGGAAGATTTGGTGAGCAAGCTAGACGTCAATGTTGTGCCCAATCTTCTTGACAGTTGCTCAGTGAATACGTTTGATGTAATATCTTGTTCGAGTTTTGAAATGGTTCCGCGTTGTTGAAGACATGGCCACCAGAGGGCTGGCCATTTTCTCTGATATGGTTATACGCAAAACTATAGCATCTTTTAAAAAAACTCACCGACTATCAATCCAAGTCAATAAATACAAGATAGTTGGCAAATAGGCAAATATCAATAAAACATATCCTTGGTCATTATAATTTATATGACTACTAGTATATAATGTCTTCCCGCATATTGGTAAGGCGACATATTGATTAGCTGCTGTTTGGTTTGGTTGTTTTGTTTAGTTAAAGGTTTGGTCTGTTCGTATTTCGTGTCAGACCTCTATTATGCATAATGAAGTTTCGAAATAAATTGGCGCAAATGGTCAACATAAAAAGACTCCGTGTCCATTCAACAACCATGTCGCGAGCTTTAAGGCCAAGGTCACAATTGATACTTGACTTTTTTGGACATTATTTTAATGGATATAGTGAAAACACAAGTTCGTGTCGGGCCTTAAATATATTATAAATGTCGCCGTGGTGTAGTGGATATGGTGTCCGTCTAGCGACGGGTTCGATCCCCACAGTGGTAGCGTTCTTTAGATCTCCCTTAAAGACACCAAGTACTGGTTCTAGTCCCAGGAAAATGACTCGAGAGTTGTTCAAATAAGCCTTAGGCTTTCGATGCAAACGAGCTTAAATAAATAGGTTTAAACTAAACTAAATATATTTAAATTATGTGAATAACAAAATAAACTGGCAATGCCATGTCAAGACGAGTTGATTGAAACAACCATGTCGCTTGCTAAAAGGTCACGGTCGAAGAAGACACTTGACGTTTGTGCACAGTGCTCTTATGGAGATTATGAAAAGACATGTTTGTGTCCGACGGCAAACAGCGTAGACCCAGATGAGACGCCGCATGATGCGGCGTCTCATCAGGGTCTGCGCTGTTTGTCCGACCCATACTTGATTGTGCATGATGGATTTCGAATTTAATTGTCAAAAATGATCATACATATATTAAGACAACGTGTCGCGTGCAACAATCATGTCGCTCTCTAAAAGGTCGCACTATACGCTTAATGTGCGCATATAACTTCAATATATGTTATGGAAGTAGATGTTCGTGTTCGGCCTTAAACTTGATTGTTTATGATTGAATTCCAAATAATTGTGCTACAATGATCGCCATATCAAGATGACCTTTCACGTACAATAATCATGTCTCTGTAGCGAAAAGGCCAATTGACATTCGATGTATGCAGATAATTCCTTTATGGATAAAGTGAAATTAAATGTTCGTTTCCGACCATTACCGTTTTCGTGGTCTCATTAGCGGACTTATTATTGCATACCGGCCATTACTTTTAAATCCCGTGTTATAACTTAGAAATTAGCAACCAACATACGATGATGAACCGTGCGCAATCACCACCATTATATGTTCAGACTCAAGGCCACAAAGAGAAAGAAGTCAAATTGTGCCCGGAATATAACTTCTTTATGCATAGAGATAAATTGAGTTCGGATTCGGAGACATACACTGTTCCAAAAACAAATGACCCGCTTCACAGGAACATGGGTTTTATGTCATATGCGACCAGCGTAGCACCATCTGGTCAGGAGCTTCACTGTCCGCTATAAAGTAACGCAAGGTTTCGTGGTCTCATTAGCGGAGACAATAGCTCTTAACCAGTTTGTGCAACTGCGCAGACTGATCTGGAGCTATTCTTGCCGCATATGGCATAGGACACATTTTCCCACGAAAGGCTCAAAAACGGTCATTTGTGTCGAGTTAACATTGTCGTGTAAGACAAGACTGCGAAGTGCCAAACTAAAACCTGCCGCTCGTTTTTTCGTCAATATAAGCAGCCAGCCCAACTGCCAAAGAATTTGTTACTTCTGAAAATTAGTGTACGTTTAAACGGTGATGTGTAGTAATGAACGAATAAACATTTAATTGTTTAATAACGGTCGTCATTAATACAAAACAGTTCATAGTAACTTCACAACGAGCAATGGACGGAACGATCACGACTAGCCATTTCGAATAGTTGCTATATATATGCACACGTGTCGTAACACCGGTTGGTATTGGTAACATAAACGGAGATAAACTATGTGTCACATCATCAATTACTGACATAGTGATATATACGTTTGTATATGTTGCAACATCGGAGATCACGTCCTCTTCTGGCGGGGCAAGTCACGTGTGCTGAGATTCATCGAGTCACCCTGCGCACAAACATACGCATCAATGTTCCCATAATCATTGTCATTATAATGTGCATTAATGCAAAGCGATTGATGGCGTTCATCTGATGCGTCGTCTTCACACAAGTATACAAACTCGCCAACATCATAACGAATACAGCAATGGTAAGGATTGCCAACCGTACCACAATGATGACGACACAATGTTACCGCCAGGGCTTACAAGACGCTGTCAATGGAATGGCGTTCGTCAAAAGTATAATACACGTGCTCCTCGTGCTAGAAGGATGGCAACTACTTCAATTGCACTGCGAAATGGCGGTGTACTTGGGTGGTGTGTCTATTCCCGTAGTTATCTTTACATTGCGTATACATCCGTTGAAATGGCCGTTTTTATGCTGTAACATTAAACAAACATATCTCGTTAAATAAAAAAACGTAATAAATGAAATAGCCATAATAATGTAATACGCGTGATTTATACAATATGATAAACATTAGTTGTCATTTGTTGATGAAAAGCGTTTGTCCTGTTTTAACAACGTTTCTAAAAAAAATAGATAATATAGAACTGCAGACAAAAGCACTTCGAACTAAGATTCTCGCGTTTTAAAAACTTGTTTATAACCTATCATTTGTATGCAGCTCTTACTTGACAGGAATTATAAATCTTGATTTAAATACTTTCATATGTTTGAAAAACAGTCTGGAAATTCTTTTGTTGAATTATTCAACGAAATGTGTGTACGCGCATTAACAATTTATAATATTAGCTGCAATAAATTCAGTCAGAGCGATGGGTGGAAATGAGTCATTGAAACTCGATAAGAAATGCTTATGTGAGCAGATTATCCTTCGTATCTGGTTTCAATCACACTTCGGCCTAACCGATATTCTGTGTTTACTTAAATCTGTCTCACGATGCTCCATATTTATATTGAAATTTATTATTTATTAATAGAACAAAAATATATGTTTTCTATGTACAGTGTAATGTGTCATTCGCTTTTTATATTACTTTTTAAATTAACAAATATACGGAAATACGGACAAATAGGTGTTACATTTCTAATGTTGACATTTAACACCTAGTTTTGAGACCTATTAAAGGCATTATACGGTTTTCAAAATTAATTGATCTGTGATTGTGAGATTGCCACAATGCCATTTAATCTATATAATAGCCGATTAACTAGAGGGCGTTTGATAATATACGATACATGAACTTTAACAAAAAATTTGCGGTAAGAAATGATGCAATTATAAACACCGACAATAAAAATAATATAATTAAATATTAAAAAACTCGATTACTGAAATATTCTTTCTAAAATCAAATCCTACTTCTGGAAGCTGTATTTTATTGTAACGCTCTTAAACATTCAACAAATCTAAACTGAATAGCGACATCAAACACGATGCGTTACTACGAACACTTTTCCAGCCCATCTTTTTGTTGTGCTGAAAATTCCAACGCGATACAACGAATCAATGTTAAACTGAACATTTTCACATGATTTCACAATTCCGCACAGTCAGTGACAAGTTTGTTTCTTCCACCCTGTACAACGAACATAAAACTTTACGACTTTAAAACCTTTAATGCGTTTTGCTTTTCGACTTAACTTTCATTTTTTTACCCCTAAAAGGCCTTATTACATTTTACACAGGTGTTTACAAATATTCAGATAAGCCAAGCCATTCTTGAGTCATCATCCGGAAACTAGGTATGTAGCTTTATGTGCAAATTGCTTTTCCTAATTTATAAAAATACGTTTACCATAGATCACAATGATGTTCGTTTTTGAATTTAATAGCTTCTCACATCCCATAACAAGCAAAACTGTCCCTTTAACACACAAAGAAACTGACAAAAAAATAATTGAGCCGCGCTATGGGAAAACCGAGCTTATAGCATGTGTGTCAAGTGTCGTCCCAGATTAGTAGTCAACACGGGCTATTTAGGGACGACACTTTCCGCTTAAGGAATTTGTGGTGTAAAGGAAACGAAAATCCACTCTAGGCGGAAAGTGTCGTCCCTGTTAGCCTTTGTCACCCAAGTCACAGGCTAATCTGGGACGACACTTAACGCACATGCACTAAGCCCGGTTTTTCCAGAGCGAGGCTCAATTATAAAATGGAAGACAATAACAAACGGTAACTTACTCCTACCTGTAACTCGCGCACGCTGAACGAGTCGTCGTGGTCCCGGTGGGTGCTACCGAAGTTGACGGATGTAAAGCCGCCACAGCCTACGTAGTTGTGCTCGAAGAACTCCATGTCGTCCAGCATGAAGATGCCCTTACGTTTCTTGCGGTGGAACTTTATCTGTTTTGGGAATACAAAACGGTAATTGTGCGAAAAGGAAGTTACATAAAATGTAGAAATTTCTCGGAAGCATGTTAACACAAAATATTGTCACTTTAAAGCCATTATGGACAACAAAAGCTATATATAAAACAACGATCAAACAAGTATGAACTCTGGAAAATACATTACATTCTTTGTATTTTGAATGGTGAATGCATTGTTTATATTTAAAACATATGAGCCTCACTCGTGGAAAACGGGGTTTCATGCATTTGCGTAAAGTGTCGTCCCAGATTAGCCTGTGCAGTCCGCACAGGCTAATAAGGGACGACACTTTCAGCTATTATGGTATTTTTCGTTTAAAGGAAGTATCTTCTTAGCACATATCCAGTTTGGGCGGAAAGTGTCATCCCTGATAAGCCTGTGCGGACTAAACATGCTAATCTGTGACGACACTTTACCCACATGCATTAAACCCCGTTCCCCAAAGCGAGGCTCATATTTTTCCGCGCCCACATTCACTGTGCCACTCGCCATCGTCCACCCGTATGCGCGGAATGGTGAGGTCAGCGTACGACGATCGACAGCGTATCTTGAACTGCACGTAACCGCCACTGATCTCCGCGGACACCATGTCGTAAATGTCGTTACGGCGTACGGCATAGAACAGCGTCCCGTTGCCGGATTTTGTATTGAACTCAAAACGCAAAGTGTGTCTGAAAATAGAAATGAAGTTTTAATGTATGTAACCGTACAAACAAGCCTTGTATTGAATGTCTGGTGTGTGTTTTTTTTAGAATTATTTCACGTATGTGTTATTGGTCACTTACACAATTAATGTATCAACTTTTGATACGAGATTACCTGTTTTACACTGTAATTGGTCCTCCAATAATTTCTCTGTGCACGAGTGAGCACATGATAATGTACACAATACAAACTTTTTGAAAAAAGATATCCGTAAATAAAATGGTAATTTAATTTTTCAATCTACGTACCCATCATCAAAAGGCGTAGACAGTGTTTCAATATAGACACGACTCTGTTCAATAGGTTCAATTTTCACCCCCGCATTGGACTCAATGTCGACGACGGAATTCTGAAACAGTTGACGCAAATACAGAGCCTGTTCTGATAGGTTCAGACCATACTTTATTGTCATTTGTATTCAATATTCCCAAATAGTTTAGATATAGTTAATGTTTCATTTAGTTCATTACAAATTTGATCACACTGACATATGTTTAGAATCTCCAACTACATGTTTAATAGGTTCAATTTTCACCCGCGCATTGGACTCAATGTCGACGACGGAATTCTGAAACAGTAGACGCAAATACAGAGTCGGTTCTGATAGGTTCAGAAAATACTTTATTGTCATTTGTATTCAATATTCCCAATTAGTTTAGATACAGTTTATGTTTCATTTAGTTCATTACAAATTTGATCACACTGAAACATGTTTAGAATCTCTAACTACACAAGTCCCAAAACCGTCACGGTACTATATGGTTTATTACTCATTATATACATGTAGATACCTGAAATACGAACAACGTAATTATTATATCAGTAGCTGATACATAATATAAAATATATTGTAGAATTTAATAAAATGTATTGAATTAATTTTCCAAGAAAGTGCATAGTTCAGATAGAATTGCATCACATAGTATTGTAAGAAATTCTTTATAACCAAGTCTTAAACAAATATTTTACCTAAATTCAGGGGATTTATACATGAAGCATTATGCGTTGCTTTGTCCGACTTACCTCTGTACACGTGGTCGCCTGTCGATGTATGCTCCTGCCATTGACTCCAGAACTCGTAAGTATTGCACAAAGCACAAGTTGGGACAACACACAATATATATCCCACAAATGTATATCCATTATAAACCACTGCGTATAACGAAACGTCTTAAATCGAATTTAATAATCCTATTTATTAATCAATAGTTATTAGTGAACGATTAATGTTTCCTGTATTGAAGATGAACAGTTTTAAACTTTTAATTAATTACTATTCATTTAGATTTAAACCAATAACTTATCAAAAAAGCACACACTTCGCAAACAAATTAAACTGCTATTAATGTTAAAGTAGAGTCACATTTGCCTTAGTTCAGATTGAAGCTCATGTTATATTCTGTACTGGATAGATATTGAGCGATACAGCTCGAGACCGCCCATTTAAATACCTTCTGACGAAGGTCGTCGCTTCGCGTTGCGAAATTCTGTCGTACAGGTAATTCATGCGTAGCGACAAACGATAGTACACTAACCGATGAAGCGTTCACACTGCGTAGCCATACAGTCTAATAAAAACGTTCATTGAGATTATTAAAATTAAACTTGTAGTTTATTTAACTGAGGGTTTATTCACCTTTACACTTGCAATGACTCATTATAATGTAAATATTATATTTATATGCTACAAATGCTCACACTGCTTTAAAAAAAGAATGGATTTAATAGGTTATTGACCTGTAGAATTGCTCTCAAGGAGAAACAACTTTATAATTTAATCGCGCTCTGAGAAAACTGGGTAAAATGCATGTGCGTAAAGTGTAATCCCACATTAACCTGTGTAGTCCGCAAAGACTAATCAGGGACGACAATTTACTCCAAAACTGGATTGTCGTCAAGAAGAGTCTTCTTTCAAACGAAAATACAATAATAGCGGAAAGTGTCGTCCCTAATAAGCCTGTGCGGACTGAGACGACACTTAACGTACATGGATTAAATCCCTTTTTCACAGAGCGAGTCTCAATTATGTTAAACAATAATGTATAGTATTTCCTTAAGGATCAATAACTTTATATGAAAAAGAAACGTTTTGAAAACACACGAAACTATTAAAGTTCTTAATAATTAACTTAAGATAATATTTAAAGCGAGCGTTGTTTATAGTGTCTAGTATTCTATCAGATACGCGCCTGATGAAACAGTTACTCATGACCGCATCAACAATTACAATGAACTTCCGTATAAGGAAAGGTAATAAAGTGATGTCGATCGACATCGCGTACGTTCATTAATGATTCATTCATTGTACCGGTGCATTTGTACTGAAACTGTTTGCAATTATTTGCGTCTGATATAGTTTTTTTAAAGCATTAGTTGTCGATTTCAAACTAATTATCACCCTAAGAATTATCAGTCTTAATTTGATGATACAATTTGATATTGCCTTATATTGAATTAAGATAACGGATTTAGTTTCATCGTTCGTACATAAACAGGAAGATATATAAACCAGTGTTACGTAGGTGTAATATAGCGGGACCATTGATGTCACAAATAATACCCCATATAGGTATTACTGTCATTCCATCACACCACAAACATTTCTGAAAACACACGAAAGAGAAAATCTCGTATCACGAAAATTCTTTTAAAGAAAAAACGAAATAGGAAGTTTTTGTCTAAACATATTTACATGTATAAGATACATATGCAAGCGGATACGTACAATAGGCGTGGTGGTGGACAATTTAAGCCACTAAAAATCCTAACATACGCAGTTTTAATGTAACACTGGCGTATGTCATTAATTTCATTATACATGAGTACACTATTATTTCATATAGATCAAAAACACGCATAGTATATTAAGTTCTGAATTCGTAGCGTTAATAATTACTAGTATACGCTTGCATTAGCATTTTCACAGTCTCATTTAAATGATAAAACTATAATCATTATGCCTTTGCATGGCGAACTTTAATAGTCGAATGCTTACTTATCGTAGATGCTTGTATTTGGTTCCATTGTACATTGTTTGCGTTCACGTTGTTGTGTTTTGTTTTTTAAATATAACTAAAAATAATTATATTTTATTAAGGTGAGAACAATTCTCAAGATTCAAAATGTTATTTCATTCCAGAACGTACCCTGTAAAAAAATAAGGTCCAATTTAGCAAACACGCGTCTCAAAACGATCCATAATATCAGCACCTTGAAATTAAGTTCTGACATTAAGGTATAATTGTCCTAATATGATACAATATGAAGACATCTGTTAGATAATTAATGTCATTGATACAAAGATAATTGCATTATCATGATTTTCAATTTTTTCACATTTCCTTTAAGTGCAAACGAATTCATTAACGCTTTATTTGATTTATGACAGAACGTCAATTGATTGTGTTAACATTCCCTAGTCTTATGACCTTACCACGTACATGTCCCAAACTTCAGCTACACTACAACTATGTCTTGTACAATTACTCTTGGTACACCGTCATTACGGTATAAAGTCACCATTCTTACTGAGAAAGAAAACAACATTTTTCATTGAGTAAACAAAATTTTATTATTGAGAATGAAATCTTTAATACAAGTATTATTTTGTCCTGTTTTCTTTTTTTAAAAAAGGACGACATTATAAATGTATCAAAGGTCTTAACAAGGGAACGCGTTCAAGATTGCAATGGTGTTGATGAGTTTTAATGAGAAAAATTGGAATGGGATGTCATACCTGTCAGAGAGGAATGTCGTATCTGCGTCAGCTCTTCTTCTAACCAGGATGCATCATTCGTAATGGTGTACTGTTGTATTAAAACTCAAATACACTCACAAGGGCGTTGTTACTAGGGCGGCATGGGGCGTCAGGAGCGGCAGGAGCGGCAGTCGTCGCTCCAGTATTGGGCTTACTTACGGCCCGTTAATTGGTTTAACCATATAATGTGATGGCACTGTCGGTGTTTGGGTGTAACATGATTTACGATTATTTGAATGTTAATCGTTTGCCCTTATAAGCAGTAAGTTGTCAATTAAAATGATTTGTTACTCAAAATTGGTGTGATAAATAATTTAGATGCATATTATAAAACTGACAGGTTTGTCATTTACATCTTATTTGATTGGCGATTTTGAAACATCTATGTGTATTTATTTTATTAATAATCAATATGTGACAACCAATACATTGCTTATTCCTGAACGTACATTTGGAAAGATGAAACCAGAACAGCATTTTATTCAAGTCCCATGGTTTTATACGTTTTCATGGCTGCATCACGAAGAGGTTAGTATTATGCAAAATAAGGTAATACTCACTCCTAAATTAAGCTAGTATATATAAATGTGAACAAAGAAAGCCACATGTATCATATAATCATTTTTATAATCATCAATCAATGCAATGAGGTCATCTGCATCACCCGTCACATCCTGGTAATGTACGAACGCTTCTTGTGAGAGTTCGTTCTCCGCCGCCAGACGACTCAAGACGTATCTTCGGCCGCCCATGACGCATGATAGACTCGAAGTCCTCCTGACCGCCCCATGTCCACAGAGATAGATTTTACGATATAAGCATGGGGATATTGCCAATAACTTTTTAGCTTAAACTAGTCGCGATTGAGCATGCTTTGGGAAAGTGTCTAAACACGTGTGCTTGTGTTGTTAATTGGACAACATGTTGGCGTTTTGCTGGGGTTGTTGTTTTTTATTGCAGAGTTTAAACTAATAAATCATTATTTACATGTTTCTTATTAATATATCGGCAATCAACTATAACATAACAGAATCAAATCATTACATTTTTGTGTATTTTTGTATACTTTTCAGCATGTTAAATGTTCGCCGCCCAATCTTGAAATGTTGGCTAAGCCCCGGACCAATTTTGTGTGTGTGTTTCATACACAAAGACACCTTAATTGTAATATCATGTTCCTATTTGGTAAATAACTTAACAATGTTATTATGTTTCTATTTAATAGGAACTCGATAATGGTATATTTTGTTTAATATCATATGATGCTATTGAATTCAACAATGAAGGGTACATATTTAGTAATGAATTCGTTTTTCTTTGTTCAAATATTTTTCATTTCAATCAAGGAGGATGAAATACCATAACAGCTGCTCGGGGCTGGATCATTCGTTTAAACTGTAGGGCTTTCTGACTAAACGATCGTATAATCGATCTTAAATCGATTTGTGATCAATTGAAAACTAATTCACGTCGCTTGATCCAGAAAAACAACAACATCAGGAAGCGCTTCTTTAAAACTCAGTCAAACATGAAAGGATCGTGTGTTTTATTGATTCCTTTCTGAGTCTGCACCCAGAATAACTATTTTCCAGAATATGCCTTGCAATTCCCTTTAACTACACTAAAACAATCTAAAAGAGCCATCCTTTAGTGATGATGTCATACAGAGGTAGGTAAGTTGCTTGACATCAATGTGCATTACGTCAGTATCAGCATCGTTTCTGAGTAATGTGCATCATTTTATTTAAAAATAATCATTTTCCTTCCGGCTCACAATCTTCCGTCATGGTTGATATCAATGAAGTGTTAACTATTCGGGCTTGTCATAATGCATTTTTTTCCATAATATTATATTGTTGAATATTTATTTTTATTTATGACGTTAACAGTGTGTATGTAGCCCAACTCGCTGTTAAATGGTATCACGTTTCTGTCATACTGATAGTAATTGAGCCTTGCTCTGGGAGAAGGGGGCTTATTGCAGTCCGCACAGGCTTATCAGGGAAGACACAGAGAATTCCATTAAACGAAAAAGTGGAACATGTCGTCCCGCAGTAGCCTATGTGTACTGCATTAAGCCCCGTTTTCACAGAGCGATAGTCACTCAAATGAAGGCCACACCAGAAAGAAAAAAACAACTGAATATCAAGTTGTGAACACGTCATCTTCCACGCATGCTTGCGTCGCAATGTGTTGTAAATGATAACGATTTGTAACATTATACAAATTGAATAAAACAAGATTTCTGATTTATGATCATTAGATCAGAACGCTCATACATCTAAAATATAAAACATTTCGTTTACAAATGTTGAACACTTTCGTTTACGCAGAATAAGATAAATGTTTTATTAATGGCTCAAATGTTCAAAAGCGTATGCGTTCATAGCGAAAGTAAGTGGTTGTATTTGTTTATCTCCATAACAAAATGAGTTGTGGTTTTAAACCCGTTGTTTGCATACACGTTACCAACCGTTGGCAAACTATCTACATTCATTTTAATTTTTACTTTTTGAATCATGAGTAAATAAGTTTAAACATATTTATTTCAAACCATGCACATGTTTTTACATAGAATTTCAACAATTTGTATAATACGTACATGTTCGAATAGGATATAAACGAAAGAGTCAATATTTCCCGAAGAAAATATCAGCCCACTTTGAAAAAATTTATTTTAGTAAACACTCGTACTTATGAAACGCGTATCCCTTGTCGAAAAATAACCCACTTTCATACCAAAACACACTTAAACCAACATAAAACTGTGTTTTTTCTGAGTTTTTCTTAGCGGAAGTTGGTTTTTGCTATTAAAAGCGAGTTTTATGTGCGCTAAACTGTGCTTAACTGAGTTTAAAGTTGGTTATTTTAAGAAGATGTGTGTTTAAGCGAGTTTTTTTCTGTAAGGAGTCGGTTTTTTGTGTGTCAAAAGTGAGCCTTTTTATTTATGAGTTGGTTTATGTGTGTTTAAGTGTGTCTTTTTGTTTTATAAGCGAGTCTTTTACAACAGAAGTTGGTCTTTTTTTAAACAGAAGTGGGTTTAAGCGAGTTTAAATTGGTCTTTTTGTAAATAATTTGAGAGCTGAAACCAGGCTAAAAGACTCACTTTAACACACTTTTCAATAAGTTGGTCTTTTGTTTATAAATAATACTCATCAATGAAACAATAATTCTTCAACTAGGTCTTTGTTTCATGTTTATAGCCATATATAATACAAGTCAATTGTAAAGGGGCTTTTTTACAGCTTGTTTGCCATTGTCCCTATTGTACATGTGTGTGCTCCCCATAATTTTTTAGTGAATATTGGATGAAAATGGCTCTTTCAGAACATCACAGGTTCACAGATGGACAACAAGTATCACTGCCAAAAACTATAAAAATGATCAAACTTAGTTTTATACCTGAAAATGAAAGAGTTTGTGTTTCACTTTGATTTTTTTCTTTATATTTGTTTTTATTATAAAC
This sequence comes from Dreissena rostriformis, assembly GCA_007657795.1. Classification (NCBI taxonomy): domain Eukaryota; kingdom Metazoa; phylum Mollusca; class Bivalvia; order Myida; family Dreissenidae; genus Dreissena; species Dreissena rostriformis. The sequence continues at coordinate 105,464 of VMBQ01001099.1, read as the reverse complement.
AATATCTTATGAGTGTTTTATGTCTTAAAATTATTTTATTTTTTTAAATTTTAAAACAATCTTATATGATTGTTTATATTTGTTTAAAACAGTATTTACTTGTTAAATCTGCATATTTAAATAATTATGGTATTGGAAACATTATTTTGGAAATAATCTATTTATTTGTGTATATAAGTTATGCAAGATTTTGATATTTTCATATGATACCATCATATCCAT
>VMBQ01001099.1:35829-104722 GCA_007657795.1 Dreissena rostriformis | reverse complement strand
AAAAAACCAAGTCGGTAAGCTAAAAAACCCAGTCGGTAAGCTAAAAAACCCAGTCGGTAAGCTAAAAAACCCAGTCGGTAAGCTAAAAGCGTGCCTGAAAAAACCCGCTTTTAGCACAGTGCAAATACCGCAGAGTTAAACACAGCTGAAGAAAACGCACTTTAAACTCACTTAAAACCCACTTAAGACGGTTAAAAAACCCACTATGTTGGCTTTAAGCGAGTTAAACCAAGATTTAACTCAGATAAAAGCAAGTCGGTAAGCAAAAAGTGTGTTTAAAAGACTCGCTTTTAGCTCGGTGCCAATACCGCAGGGTTAAACCCAGTTTAAAACTGGGTTATAACCGGATTTTGCTCACTTTTTTGACAAGGGATACACCTGTTCAAAACTTAATGTGGATGTTCTGACACAAAACAACACGTTACAACAACATAGTTGCACTCGATCGGAACAATATATACCTGTATTCTCTGAAATTAAATATGTTGTTTATATGATCGCAAATGTTTGTATTGTATATACCAAACTAGTAATGGTGATCAATTAAAAATATAATATAATGTCGTTTGGTATTTGCATATACATCCAAGCCATGTAACACCGTGCATTATAGTTTTTTTTCTACGATGCATTAACTTTAAATAAAAAGATAATCTGGAGTTTGTATATATGATGCTACGTTCTGATGGTTCATAATTCCTATATTAATAAATTGACCGACATTTTGTTTGTGCTAGAACTTATCACATTTTGTAGGAAAATTGTATTAATCCGTAATTAAAAATAAAATGTTCATAAAAGAAACTGTCAATATTGTAAATGGACTAAACTCCGGATTATCCAACTTTAAAAATAATTCAGAAAAATATCAGGCATACGTGCCGCTTAACACATGTAACATTATGTGTCATAACTGTTAAAAACGCACATTGCATTCCCATCTGTAGAGCAGTATCTTTGAAACAACCCGTTATAAATGTATACATGCAATTTACATATTTTGTTTAGATTAAGAGCAAACATGGTTGTGTTTGCCATGCATATCTTCCTGTAATTTTTCAATTATGTTAAATTAAATCTGTGATTAAATCTTGCTTGATCAAACAAATAAAGCAATCTACTGCTGGACATGTTTACTTCGGAAGTGAGGACAAGTTGATGACTTAAGTGGTCGTTAACATACCTCGATGACTTTATTCACGACAAACGAAAGCACACACTCTCTTTGCAGGTAAAGACAGATATCTGCCACAAAACATTCTGCTCTCAAAACACATATCAAGAAAAGTGCTTCAACTGGTGAAAATAACACAGTCTAGTACATTACGTGAATATTATAACATGGACATTTGTTAGCCCCTAATTATTACAATAGTGTTCAGTGATGGGGCCAATCATATACACTACCCGAACAGTTTTTTTTTAATGCGACATACCATTCCCCTTAGACATGAACGAATATGATTGGAACACATATGCCCAATGATTGTCTGTATATAATATTATACAGGCGTTGACAGAGGTTAACACAGACAACGTAGTCATGGCACCAGCGTTCAAAAACGTATAATTCCATTATTAAACTAGTTTATTTTGACAGTCGATATTGAAACAAAATTTAAAAAAACACTACTGGTACACAAGTTCGTTTGTGTCGTTATTTAATATAATAATATTAAGTGCATGCGCATCTAAATTATACCCACTTGATTCGTAAGATTACCAAAGTTTGAAGTTGTCAAATTCAAATTTTGTTCGTTGTTATATTTGGAAAGTCTACCCTCATAAAATTTCATTTTCATAGTTTTTAAAGTGGTGACGTAAAGACGCAAATAAGTGAATAACAACATACACATTTTATTTACTTGAATAACAGCATGCAGTTTCACTCTATTTTGTTATACAATTATTATTTTAAAAGCAAGCAAATAATCCCTTGCAGTTTGACCTATGTGATTTTGCATAAACATGTGTTTGCTATAAAAATGTGTATCTGTACACAGACAGCTATATTATATTATAAAGTTAAAATGTATGAGTGTGCAATATTTTAAATATAAGTTGCCCCGTCAAGTTAAGATAAAAAAAACACAGAACACAAACAAGCCGAATACAAGTATAATATAATTTTAAACATATTTTTAATATGGGTAAGGTAGACTAATCGGTCAAACGGAAGAATTGTTGTTTTAGCAGGTTGTCAAAACAATTAATTCCGCCGAATCCATGCACAATTGCGCGGGTGGACCTTTCCGCAAGAACGTAAGCAGTTTTTTTCGTCCCCAGTGAATCAACAAATTAATTCGAGTCCCCCTCTCTGTCTGTTAAAATACCTTTTTAAAGGTCTTAGATCAATCAAACATAATCTGACAAGTGTTTCATTGCAATTACTAAGTCCAAGTCTTTGCACAAATAGTGATGCAAGAACGTAACCAGTGTTTGATATTGAAAGCTTTGTAGGTGTTGGCGTAATTGCAACATCTTGTTGCTAGTTGATCACTTACATGTTGAAAGCCTTTGATATATAATCAGTGATCAATTTTATGCCTGGTTCATCACAGTTCGAATACTAGGAAAAAGATTGAAAAAAATTAATTGGGGGAGTACCTGGTAAAATAAGAAAAGTAATATATTCTTACGGAAATATTAAATAATTTATCTTTGATCAATTTGAATCGATCGAAAACTTATTCGTTTTTTCATCTAAAAGGTAAACAAGGAAGCGCGTCTCGAAACTCGATTTAACATGTACGAAACAGGATTTGTGTAAACAATCCAATTCATATTTCATTTGAATTGCGATTGAGTACACGAGTTACGTTATATATGCATTTTTATATTTCATTTTTTTTCCACCAAAAACACATCAGAAACGTATAACGTGAACCTTTGTCAAAACAACAGTCCATTCGACGCATTCAACATTGTTATTCATTTCAATGTAGTTAATGGCTTAAATTTCAAATGCTTCTAGGATCGGTCCGGAGAAAAACGTGGTTAAATGCACGTAAAGTATCATACCAGATTAGCCAGTGCAGCCGCACAGGCCAAACAGGTACGATGCTTTCCGCCTAGACTGGATTTTTATTTAGAAGAGACTTCATTTAAACGAAAAATGCCATACAAGCGGAAAATATCGTCACTGAAAAGCCTGTGCAGCCTGCACATGCTAATATGGAATGATACTTTACGCACGTGCATTAAGCCTGGTATTCCCATAGAGCGGCTAAATGACGAGTCTCCATAACCGTTGTATATGACGAAATTCAATTCAAATTTGTTTTGAATTTCTGTGTGAGATGTCTATTGGAAACGACTTGTGCCACGTTTCATATTAACCTATATAAATAAATAATACATATGTGCCTCGATCTGGCGATACGGGGCTTAATGCATGTGCGTTAAGTGTCGTCCCAGATTAACCTATACAATCCACACAGGCTAATCTGGGACCGCCTTTACTGGATTTCCGATAAGAAGAGACTTTATAAAACGAAAAATACCATAAAAACACAGGCTTATCTGGGGCGACAGTTTACGCACATGTATTAAGCCCCGTTTTCCGAGAGAGAGGTTCATGTGTAGTTGGTGCTTTAAAAGGAATGGGTTTATCGAAGGTCGGCAATAACATGGCATACATTATTTACGGAAATATGTAATTGCTATTCATGTACCTTATACTAAACTGCGGTCCCAAATAACAATTGCACAACGCTGGAAATGTGTTGTATGGTAAAGCCATGTGAATACTATGTATACAGTAAAAAAAACGAAAGTATTTTTTAGAGAGTAATCATTTCCTTATCTTCAATGGTTAATGTGAGCAGCACATTTAAAGCATAAACTAACGCGCAAATGTTTGTTCATTTCGTTTTAAACATATTTTGTAAATCATGGCAAAACAATGAGGTCCATAAAACTTTAAAATGTTTTAGCTGTGATTTATTGTAAGATTGTAATTTATTGTAAGCATGAATACATGTTTATTTTTACCAAGCATTAAATTAATTTTGTGGCTTTTTTGTTACGGTATATCGCGTAAAATATGTAGGAGTGCTATCATACAGAAAATGTTGATTAAGTGAAATGAGGCTTCACTCTGTAAAGTTGTTAACTCATTGTTTACATACACTTTAACCAACTGATTACAAGCTACCGGTGTCTAAATTTGGAAATCATGAATGAATTACTCATCACGCACAAATGTCAACGTAAACACCTTGCGTTGCAAAAGATGTGACAAGCTGAACTTTCAAAATGTTCATTATTTTAAAAATGGTTTCAAAATATGATTCTTCCAATTAAAGGCATACTAATTAGTCTAATAAAGAAGATTTTGCTACACGACCCATAAAGTATACGAACAAATAAATATCCTACTATTACATGGAATGTGACGTTAACAATCGCAATTACACAGACACTACATTTTATTTTGTTTTGTAATTATTTCTAAAACGTGAATATAGTATTGCTTCGTTTTATTCCTACAAAATGTATTATATAAACACTATCGTATGCATTTGTGTAAAAACAACGTTTTCGTTTACAAGAACGGTTTTTATTACACAAGCATATTTTAAACAATTAAAAGTGTTTTATTAAAAAAATATCAATGAGCTCATTGATAGAGTAGAGTGATAATGAAACCACCAAGACATCATCAGACGGGAAACTATCGACTGCACCTGAAAGTCTTTTATTTAAGTAAATTGACTTATTGCATCGACAGGACAATATATACGACAACTCGTTACAGCACTTAACACATAAGAACGTTGGTGACACCGAAACCGAGCGGTCAATGCAAGACATCTGGGCTTTAAAGCGGTTACATCCTAGTATTATTTGTACGCGACACCAACCATTTATTACGAACTTCGAGAAAACCAACTTAAGTTTTTTTTTATAAAAATGTTGATGATTTATATTCCATTGTCTGGTGTTGCTAATGATGTTGTCGAATTCTTTCATTAAAATAAATAATTGTGTGTTTCAATTGTATTACAAACACAATGTTGAAATAATTCAATTTCAATCAATTATAAATTATATATATATTTACTATAACAGCCTTGTATATAATTAAATTAAAAGGACACCTCCACAATATATTTGAAAATGGGTTTTATGCCATAAGCATCAAGCGTAGCTTCAGACCAGCATACACTCACGCAGTCTGGTCAGGAGCTACCATGTTCGCCATAAAATCACACAATATTGTTGTGTGGTCTCATTACCGGACAGCAATTTAGGAACTTCTGGGACATCTTAACTCCAAGCGGAAGTGTGATTCATTAAATGACAATAGTGATCTAATAAAACACCACGTTGGTCGACTAAGGGTGGTTAAACAAAGAACGCATGTGCACTCAAACCTTTTCTGTGTACAGATCACAAGGGCAGATTTGGGCTTTGAAGTTTTATTCTCTGTTTGTCATCAGTTGTCCACTAATAGGAAGGACTGATGTTCAAACAATTGTGCTGGCTTTTGGAATCATATTTTATTTGAAATGGCAAACAATTCACATAGGTAATGGAATATTTAATATTATCTCATGGTTGCATACGATAAGCACGATATTTATTTAAATTCGTTATATTTTCGCATTGGTTTAATTAAATGGTATTAAACAAACATTTTGGCTGATAACATTGTGACGACTGAAACGCCATACTAAATGGAAAACATTTATTCGTCTTTTTTATTTTTGATACATTTTTACTTGAACTAGCTCCATTTAACATAAAAATGTATTTATTATTTAAGTACAAAAACCTCACTATACGTTGTGTATCTGTATCGTTGAATTACGCGGATTTTTTTAAATGGCTATAAACAAGTGATACGTTTGTTGGATAAGTTGTTAATAACATGATTTAATGACTGTGGTTTTTTACCAAAACAAAAAACAAATACAATTTGCAATGTGTTTTTTTATTATAAATGAAGGCTTGAATATGTCTGAACCTAAATAGTGTGTACACGTACAAACAGTTTTAAAGAAGTTGTTTTGAAACATAGTTTATGTATCTTTACAAATATATTAACTTAAAATAGACTGATGCAAATCGGGCTGATTTAGTCGGTTTTCCTATAGATTTATAAACTAGACCACTGTATTAAACTAAAAAGTGCAGCATACTTCGTTACAGTGATTTCTTTACATTGTTTTCGTTAGCGCACGCATATGGAGATTGAGACATATGGCAACGCACAGTTGTTTAGAGCTTGTTTGATGTTTGCGGTGGAGGATTGCGTAATGCTGATATGGACGCATGAGTCCTAACCAAGACGGACACTAACCATGCGGGCATTAAACAAAATATGTGTATACAAATTTGTTGTATTATAACAACTTTCTGAAAAGAGTTTGATCTTGGTATTTTAAAAATTTTGTACGACATTGACCATCTGTGAATATATTGTGTTGTAATATGTGTGTACTCATGGTCTTAAAGCCTGATGTATGTTGGAATTCACTCTAAACTCTATGTTATTGACACATTTTGCACATAATATATCATTATAACTGAAAAAGGCAATATAGTTTTGCTTTGGCTAATATGATGCATTAGAATTGCAGTGTTGACAAAAGAGGTCTAAGTGGTGCCTGTGGCCAATCACTTGCTAGTTGCCTAGCAACTGGACTTCTCCGGGAGCAGGCGCACATGTTTTCGTCATGTACATAGTTTGCAGTATATGTGCATCTGTCTGTTCAACATAGCAACGTTCATTCATCACGTATTCATTTATATCGAGATTATCGGTAAGGTGAATACGCGATAATATATCTAGGTCAGCAATTTGATAAATGTCATTTTTAACATATCTCAAGCAGTGGTTTGTATCAGGCAGGCATTTTTGCCTATACCTGCCAGTGGTTTGTATCAGGTAGGCAGTTCTGTCTATACCTGCCACCAATTTGCTTCGGCCACTTGACACCCGGACCTGTATTCACCAACCCATTCTTAGACTTAAGAATAAAGAATAGACTTGAAACCAAGAACAAAAAAGTCCAGCGTTTGAATATATACAGGCTTCCACTGGTGATTATGTCATTTGAAAACAATTCTAAATGAAGAATGCTCTAGAAAGATGTGGTTAATATTAAGTTTGAGTCAAAATTAAAGCAATTAATGAATATTCCAATATAAGGAATTTTCTTTATTCTTAGACTTAAGTCTAAAAATAGTTTGGTGAATACGGGCCCAGGACCTCGATATTGCTTGTTCAGTTTCGCTATATAAAGACATGTATTCGAAAACGAACACAGAGCAGGTTTAAACTGTATTTTTGTTTTATCACGTAAACGTATTTTATTATAAGGAATTCACGCTAGTGATTAACATTTATTCAAATTTGTACACATATTATGGCTACACTAGACATCAAGCTATTTTCTTACATCAACATCAAGTATAAGTATGTATTAGATTTAGTATTTGCTCTTCTTACGGATTGATTTGCACACTGATCAGAGTTTTTAGATGCTGATAATAGAGTGCGGTTAAGTAGTTATCATAAACTAAATGTACAAATTTATCATATGTATGACAGATATACTTCCCACGTTTACCTCGTATTATTTCACGCACTAATAACTTGAATAAAATGTTCATGCTATTTCAGCAGAAATATGAAAAAATATAGCATAATTATCAAATGGTGTAATTTTGGTAAAATCGTTTTCTCGTGTCTAAGGTTACATTGCATGTGCATGTTAAATGTGAACTCTGTTCCACTACAGAATCAAAGCGCCGTAAGAATTAAAAACGCGTCAGCGAGACAAGGATCTTAAAACATGTGAATCTAGATTGTAACTTTGATTTTGATTTTTTTTATCCGAATTAAAATCATTTTTTTTTTTGTTATAGAAATTTTACAATAAATTTACATTTACTTAAAATTCTAACTCGACACGCGGTTCGTTTTCTTAAGAAGAACGTCATCACATGTGGATTATTTCTGTTATAACAACGGGCGGAGCCTTATGTTTCAAAAGTAGTTCAGGACATTTGTAGGAAATTGTACATATAGGATCTGAAACGAGTTGTTATTTCCTACCATTATTTCGTAAACGAGTTCAGGAATCTTGCTAGTAAGCAAGCCTTTTCGAGCATTTTAAAAATAATAAAAAAAACAAACATATATTATGCTTCCGGTGCCGACAAAGTCATACGTTACTTGACATAAAACGTTAAGTTTTTTATTGTTTTCAATCAAGTACTCTAATTTTCAAATTTACAATCGATATAACACATTACCCATCTGGCTTATAAATTACTTGCATATATTTTGCGTAAAAGTTAAAAACCTGAACAAACTGATGTGTTTCCGCTTTTCAGTTATTTTGTCGAAATATGGTCACTGTTGACCGCATTATACAAAACGCTATGTCAGTTTGCAAAACAGTACTCAATTAAGAGGTATTTGGTGCGTTTCTTTGTCCGCATTCAGCAATTGATATGAACATGCCTTGTTCATCGACGCGAAACCTGTGAATATTCAAGAGCAGCCATTGCAATAAAAATAAATAAATCCTTTATTTTTATAAGGTTACGTATTAAGATACTTGTATCATTACAGACACTTTGGTAAACAATTGAATCAGTCAATTGATACTTGTATCATTAGAAACATTTAAGTAAAACATTTAATGCAGAATTACGGCGATACTATTCATTTTGATCTTGTTAACAAGTTAGTCGGCACAATCAACAAGAACACTTTGCTAAACAAAAACTGGATTGTGACTCGTTGCATGTCAACAGCGAAGTCATCAAGGGATTGTCTGGGAACTATCGAGCCGTTCACAATCACCACCAATATATGTTCAGACTCAAGACCACAAAGAAATAGAAGTCAAATAGTGCCCGGAATATACCTTCTTTATGCATAGAGATAAATTGAGTTCGGATTCGGAGACATACACTGTTTTCGTTCCAAAACCAAATGTGTTGTTTGTTTTTTATTAATCGCTCTGTTCTCTTTGAGAAGCTGATTGTAGAAATGTGTAACGATTATATGTGTTCGTTTTAAGTTAAGTAGCCTTGTGAAAAGCCCGGGGCATCTATTGTTTAGAAGGAGACTGTCTGAACGTCATTTTTGAGTTATTTGTTATTCATGTACTTTGAATCGAATGACTGTATATTTATGAAAATTAGTTTGGATCCAAACCTTCTCAATTCTACAAACGGTTGAAGTATTGACAAATGACCCGCGTCACAGGAACATGGGTCTTATGCCATATGCGACCAGCGTAGCACTATCTGGTCAGGAGCTACACTGTCCGCTATAAAGTAACGCAAGGTGTCGTGGTTTCATTAGCGGAGAGAATAGTTCTTAACCAGTCTTGGCGACTGCGCAGGCTGATCTGGAGCTATTCTTGCCGCATATGGCATAGGACCCGGTTTCCCATGAAAGGCTCAAAAACGGTCATTTTTGTCGAGTAACATTATCATTTATGACAAGACTGCTAAGTGCAAAACTAATACTTGCCGCTCGTTGTTTCGTTAATATAAGCAGTCCAACTGATAAAGTATGTGCTACTCGTGTAAACTAGTGTACGTTCAGACGGTGATGTGCAATAATGAACGAATAAAAGCATTTCAATTGTTTAATAATGGTCTTCAAAAACAAAACAGTTTGTAGTAACGACACAACGACAAATGGACGGAACGGTCACGCTACCCATTTCAAAACGTGGCTATATATGTTCATGTGCCGTTACACCAGTTGCTATTGGTAACATAAAATGAGATAAACAATGTGTTACCATCATTTACAGACATGGGGATCTTCACGTTTGTATTTTATACAACACTGGAGATCACTTGCGCTTACGGCGTTGCAAGTCACGTGTGCTGAGATTCATCGAGTTACCCTGCACAAATACGTTCGCATCAATGGTCGCATAATCAGTGAAGTTATGCTTTGCATGTGTGCGAGGCGAATTATAGTGTTCATCTGATGCGGCGTCTTTACAATAGTATAGCAATGGGGTGGTTGCCATTCGTACCATAATGATGACGACACAGCGTTACCACCAGGGTTTACAAGACACTGTCAAGGGACTAGCATCAGTCAAAAGTATATAATACACGTGCTCCTCGTGCTAGAACGATGGCATCTAGTTCAATTGCACTGCGAAATGGCTGTGTACTTGGGTGGTGTGTCTATTCCCGTAGTTATCTGTACATTGCGTATACATCCGCTTAAATGGCCGTTTTTATGCTGTAACATAAAACAAACGTGTTTTAGTTTAATGAAAAACGACATAAATGAAATGGCCATACTTAAGTAATACCCATGTTTAATACAATAGGATAAACATTATTTGTCAGTTGTTGATGCAAAACCTTTTTCCTATAAGTACCACCTTTCTAAAAAATACATATGATTAACTGCAGACAAAAGCAATTGGGGCATTGCGTTTTATTAAATGGTTTATAATGTATCATTTGTATACAGTTCTTACTTGACATGAATTATAGATCTTGATTTAAATACTTTCATATGTTTGCAACCCCGTCTGAATCATATATTGTTGAATAATTCCCCGAAATGTGTGTACGCGCGTTAACAATTTACATTATCAGCTGCAATTAATTCAGTCAAGGCGATGTGTGGAAATGAGTCATTGAAACTCGATAAGACATGCGTTTGTGAGCAGTTTTTCATTCGTATCTGATTTCAAAGACACACTTCGGCTTATCCGATAATCTGTGTTTACCTAAACTTTTCAAACGATGCTCCATATTTATATTAAAATTTGTTATTTATCAATATAACAAAAAGATATGTTTTCTACGTAAAGTGCCATTCGCTTTATATATTACTTTTTTTAATTAAATTTAATTAAATTAAAAATGAAGAATAAATAAACTTGAAAAATAGGAGTAACATTTCTAGTTATTGATATTTCAGATTTAGTTTTGAGACCGATTGAATGCATAATTTACTTTTCAAAATTAATTGAACTGTGAGTGTGGGATTGCCATAATACCACTAAATCTATATAATAGCCGATAAGCCTGAGGGAGTATGCTTATTTATGATACGTCAACTGTAACAAACGGGTTGTGGTAGAAACTGATGCAATCAAGAAAATCTACTATGTTTTAAAACCATAATATATATTTATTGAATTACTTTAAAACAAATCAAATTTAATTCGAACTGATTACATAAATACGTGCCGACTGGGGTATATAAAAAAACACCTGATTACTTACATATTCTTTTTTAAATCAAATCCTACTTCTGGAGGCTGATTTGATTTTATTACAATGCTGTTAAACATTCAACACATATATCGTCCTTAACTAGATAGCGACCGCACAAATGATGCGTTACAACGAACATATTTCCGGCCCAACCATAGCGTGTTATGGATAATTCGGACTAATTCGGGACGACACTTTCCGCTTTAATACAATTTTTTGTTTAAACGAAGTCTTTTCTTAGTGAAAATCCAGTCTATGCGTAAAGTGTAGTCCCCGATGCTCCGGTCCGGTCAGCGCAGGCTTATCTGGGAAGACACATGCATTAAGCCCGATTTTCCCAGAGCGAGGCTCAATTATGAAATGGAAGACAATATCAAAAGGTAACTTACTCCTACCTGTAACTCGCGCACGCTGAACGAGTCGTCGTGGTCTCGGTGAGTGCTCCCGAAGTTGACGGAAGTGAAGCCGCCACAGCCTACGTAGTATTGCTCAAAGTACTCCATGTCGTCCAGCATGAAGATGCCCTTACGTTTCTTGCGGTGGAACTTTATCTGTTCTCGGGAGTAAAAAACGGTAGTTATGCGTTAGGAAAATTATGAGACAAAACGACGTGACATACAATGTAGAAATTTCTCCGAATAATATTACAGAAAATATGTCACTTTAAAGCCATTATGGACAACAAGACCTATATACAAAATAATCATCAAACAAGTACAAACTCATTGCCCTTAGGAAAATATTTTAATACTTTGTATTGTGAATGGTGAATGACTTGTTGATATTTAAAACATGAGCCTCGCTCAGGGCAAACGGGGTTTAATGCACGTGCGTTAAGTGTCTTCCCATATTAGCCTGTGTAGTCAGCACAGGCTAATCAGGGACGACACATTCCGCTTATATGGTATTTTTCGTTTAAAAGAATCTTCTTAGCAAATAACCAGTAGAGACGGAAAGTGTCATCCCTGATTAGCCTGTGGGGCAACACAGACTAATAATTGATACCCTTAACGCACATGCATTATTCCCCATTTTCCAAGAGCAAGGCTCATATATTTAAGCGCCCACCTACCCTGTGCCACTCGCCATCATCCACCCGGATGCGCGGAATGGTGAGGTCAGCGTACGACGAGCGACAACGTATCTTAAACTGCACGTAACCGTCACTGATCTCCGCGGACACCATGTCGTAAATGTCGTTACGGCGTACGGCATAGAACAGCGTCCCGTTGCCGGATTTTGTATTGAACTCAAACCGCAAAGTGTGCCTTAAAATAGAAATGAAGTTTTAATGTATGTAACCGTAAAACAAGCCTTGTTTTGAATGTCTGGTGTGTGTTTTTTAGAATTATTTCACGTATGTGTTATTGGTCACTTACACAATTAATGTATCAACTTTTGATACGAGATTATCTATTTTGCACTGTAATTGTTCCTCCAATAATTTATATGTGCACGAGTGAGCACATGATAATGTACACAATACAAACTTTTTGAAAAAAAGATATCCGTAAATGAAATGGTAATTTAATTGTTCAATCAACGTACCCATCATCAAAAGGCGTAGACAGTGTTTCAATATAGACACGACTCTGTTCAATAGGTTCAATTTTCACCCCCACATTGGACTCAATGTCGACGACGGAATTCTGAAACAGTTGACGCAAATACAGAGCCGGTTCTGATAGGTTCAGACTATACTTTATTGTCATTTGTATTCAATATTCCCAAATAGTTTAGATACAGTTAATGTTTCATTTACTTCATTACAAATTTGATCACACTGAAACATGTTTAGAATCTCCAACTACACAAGTCCCAAATCCGTCACGATACTATATGGTTTATTACTCATTATATAGATACCTGAAATACGAACAACGTAATTATTATATCAGTAGCTGATACATAATATAAAATATATTGTAGAATTTAATAAAATGTATTGAATTAATCTCCCAAGAAAATACATAATTCAGATAGAATTACATTATATATATGTTGTAAAAATTTCTTTATAACGAAATCCTAATCAATCTTCTATCAAAAAGCCTGGATTTTATACATGAAGCATTATGCGTTGCTTTGTCCGACTTACCTCCGTACACGTGGTCGCCTGTCGACGTATGCTCCCGCCATCGACTCCAGAACTCGTAAGTATTGCACAAAGCACAAGTTGGGACAACAAACAAAATATATCCCTCAAATGTATATCCATTATAAACCGCTGCGTATAACGACACGTCTTGAATCGAATTAAATAATCCGTTTTATAAATCGATATTTATTAATGAACGATTATTGTTTCATGTATTGAAGATAAAATGTTTAAATAAATAACTATACATATCAATTTATACCAATAACTTTTACAAAAAGCACACACTTTGCAAACAAATGAAATTGCTATTAATGTTGAAGTAGAGTCACATTTGCCTTAGTTCAGATTGAACCTCATGTCATATGCTGTATTGGATAGATATTGAGCGATACAACTCGAGACCGCCCATTTAAATACCTTCTGACGAAGGTCGTCGCTTCGCGTTGCGAAATTCTGTCGTACAGGTAATTCATGTGTAGCGGCAAATGATCGTTCACTAGCCAATGAAGCGTTCACACTGCGTAGCCATAAAGTCTAATAGAAAGTTGCATTGAGCTTGTTACAATTATACTTGTAGTTTATTCAACCGATGGTTTATTCACCTTTACAGTTGCAATGACTGTACATATACTGGAAATATTTATATTTATACAAAAACTCACACTGCTTTCCAAAAAGACTGGATTGAATAGGTTACTGACTTGTAGTATTACTCTCAAGGAGCAAAAACTTTATAATTAAATCGCTTTGAGAAAACGGGGTTAAATGCATGTGCGTTAAGTGTCATCCCAGGGACGACACTTTACGCCTAAACTGGATTTTCAAGTCTATCATCAAACGAAAAATACACTAAAAGCGAAAAGTGTCGTCCCTGATAAGCCTGTGCGGACGCACACGCATTAAACCTTTTTTTACAGAGCGAGGCTCAATTATGTTTAAAAAAAATGAAGTATTTCATAAAGGAGCAATAACTTTATATGAAAAAAAAGAACTTGTGAAAATCAATATTTAAGTTCTTAAGAGTTAACTTTTAAAGTGAGCGTTGTTTATCGTGTCTAGTATTCTATCAGATACGCGCCTGATGGAACAGTTAGTCATGACCGCATCAACAATTACAATGCACTTCCTACATATAACGGACTTGGTTTCATCGTACGTACATAAACAGGAAGATATATAAACCAGTGTTACGTAGATGTATATAGCGGAACTATTGATGTCACAAATAATACCCCATACAGGTATTACTGTCATTTCATCACGCACATTGATATACACAACACGAAATAGGAAATCCCGTATCACGTATATTCTTTAAAAATAACCACGAAATAGGAAGTTTTAGTTTAAAAAATATTTGCATGTATTAGATATATGTGAACGCGGAAACGTACAATAGGCGTGGAGGTGGAAAAGTCACTGACGAAAATCTTAACCCACGGATTTTTGATGTAACATTGACGTATGCCATTAATGTCATTATACACGACTTCAATATCATTTCATATTGACCATCAACAACCATAAAATAGAACGTTCTTGAAACTGAACGTACATAATAATACTCATACAATTACATTTTCACATTCTCATTTAAATGATAAAACTATAATTACGCATTTGAATTGGCGAGTGTTAATGGTCGAAAGCTTACTCATCGTAGATGCTTGTATTTGATTCAAATGCAGATCTACAACGGATAATTAAGCGCTGTTTGCTTTTATGTTGTTGTATTTTTAAATATAATAAAAACATTCAAATTTTATTGAGGAGAGAAAATTTGTTAAGATTAAAGATATACTTTAATAACATAACATACCCGGTAAAAAATAAGGTCCAATTTAGCAATCACGCGTCTCGAAACCATCAATTATGTCAGCACCTTGAAATTAAGTGTTGACATTAAAGTATAATTGTCCTAATATGATACAATATGGAGACGTCTTTTAGATCATTATTGCCATTTATACAAAGATAATTGAATTATTATGAATTAAACTATTTCATAGTTTATATTTCAATTACGTTCGAATAAATCATTAAAGCTTTAGGTCATTTATAACAGAACGTTAATTGAGTTTGTAAACAATCCCTAGGTATGACCTTATCGAGTGCATGTCGCCAACGTCAACTGCACCACAACTATATCTTGTACTGAGATGGACAACAACATTCTTCATCGAGTCAATAACATTCTAATATTGAAAATTACATATTTCAGAGTATTATGTTCTCATAATAAAGTGTTCAAGATTACAACGGTGTTTATTAGTTTTCATTAGAAAAACGGAATGGGATGTCAAACGGTTTAAGAGAGGAATGTCGTACCTGCGTCACCTTTTCTACTTAAACAGGATGCAGCACTCGTAATGGTGTATTGTTGTGTTAAAACTCAAACACACGCTCAAAGGGTGTAGTTAATGGGGCGATAGGAGGGGCGGTTTCCACCAACCCCCTCCAAGGTTTGGGCTAGCTAACGTCAAGTTGAAAGGTTTTACCATCTGGTATGATGGCACTGTCGGTATTTTGATAACATTTATGGTAATTAACTTTTGTTTTATCTCACTCGTTTGCCCCTATAAGTGGTAAGTTGTTAATTACAATGACATTTTACTCAAACTTTGTTTGATAAGTAATGAAGATACATATAATGATTAAACTGACATATATTTCATTTCCATATTATTTGATGGCTATTTTGATATATCTATGTGTATTTATTGCTGTTTACAATATATTGTTCAACACCTAAAACATTTCTGTATCGTAAACGTTCATTTTGAAAGACGAAACCGGAACCTGATTTATTCCAAGTCACTTGGTTTGATGCGTTTTCATGGCTCCATCACGAAGAGTCATTATTATTATTATACAGCATTATGCAAAATGTATTTTTGTTGATACGCATTAAAAATAAAAGTTGTTATATAAAAGTAAAACAATGAAAGCTACATGTATCTCATAATCATACTAATAATCCTCAATCAATGATAATTGTGCACATGTTTTTAGCATTTATATTAGATCATTCATTTACATAAATGCTCATTCTTTATCAATGAAAAATATATTAGAATGTCGTTAGGTATTTGCATATATATGTACATCCATGCTATGAAACAGGGCATTTTACACCTTGCATTATAGTTTCTTCCTGCGATGCACTAAGATAATCTGGAGTTAGTATATATGATGCTACGTTCTGAAATCTTGTCACCTGAGATGTTTTAAGATGATCTGTAGTTAGTACTATATGATGCTACGTTACGATGATCTGGTTTAAGTACTATAGGATGCTAAGTCATGAAATATTGTCACCTGAGATGTTTTAAGATGATCTGAAGTTAGTAATATATGATGCTACGTTATGATGTTCGGTAGATAGTACTATAGGATGGTACGTTACGATGATCTGTAGTTAGTACTATAGGATGCTACGTTACGATGAGCGGTAGATAGTACTCTAGGATGGTACATTACGATGATCTGTAGTTAGTACTATAGGATGCTACGTTACGGTGAGCGGTAGATAGTACTCTAGGATGGTACGTTACGATGATCTGTAGAACGTACTTTAGGATGGTACGCTACTATGATCTGTAGAAAGTACTATATGATGGTACGTAACGATGATCTGTAGATAGTACTATAGGACGGTAAGTTACGATGATCTGTAGTTAGTTCTATAGGATGGTACGTTACGATAATCTGTAGTTAGTACTATAGGATAGTACCTTACGATGATCTGTAGTTAGTACTATAGGATGGTTCGTTACGATGATCTGTAGTTAGTACTATAGGATGGTACGTTACGATGATCTTGTATAAGTACTATATGATGCTGAGTTATGAAATCTTGTCAATAAAAAGACACTAACTTGGCACTTGTATTTACTTCGTGTCATCGTGTCTCAGAAAGCGGTTATTTTTTGCACTGGTAGTATCAAACCACTGATTAATTACATTTAAATTATATCAAATTTATAGTCTCTGTGATTGCTATATTATTTGAAAGACACTGTTACGAATTTCACATTCAATACCATGTGTGTTTGTAATTTCTTCTGGGCCAAGTCTGAGGTTTTTGGCGACTTTCAAGCGGTTTAAATCCCTTCTGCTTTATATTGACCGTTCCAAGGCAGGGTCTCCAGCTTAACTCATTGTTGTGTATACTATTTTGTTTTTAAAAGCAATCGGTCACTTGCTTTTGATAGGACACGCGGATGTTAAAAGAAATGTCCCTTTTGATAATGTAATGAAGGTTCATTATTCTCATACTAATAGATTACAGACATATCGTTTGTGTTAGAACACATCACATTTTGTAGGAAAATTGTAATAATCTGTTATTTAAAATAAATGTTTACGAAAGAGACTGTCAATATTTTAAATGGACTGCACTTCGGATTTTCAAATTTAAAAAATAATAAAGACAATTATAAAATATACGTGACGCGTAAAGTATGTAATATTGTTTTTTGATAACTGTTAAAACCGCAAATTTCATCCCTATCCCGAGAATAGTATCTTTAAATCGACACGTTGTACTTGTATACATGCAATTTACATAAGTATTTAGATTTAGAGCAAACATGGAGATGTGTTTTGTTTGTCATCAATAACCATGCGTATCTTCAGTAATTGTTCAATTATGTTGAATTAAATCTGTGATTAAATCTTGCTTGATCAAGCAAATTAAGCACTCTACTGCTGGACACGTTTACTTCGGAAGTGTGGACAAGTTGATGACTAAAGTGGTCATAAAGAGACCTCGATGACTTCATTCACGACACACGAGCACACACTCTTTACAGATACAGATAGATACCTGCCACAAAACATTCTGCTCTCAAAACAAAGAAAAGTGTTTCATCTGGTGCAAATAAAGCATTCTTGAACATTACGTGAATACTATAACAAGGACAACTGTTAGCCCCTAATTATCACAATAGTGTTCAGTGATGGGGCCAATCATATACACTACCCGAAAAGTTTTATTTTATTTCAAATTCAGGATTCAGGATTCATACCATTCCCCCTTACACATGAACGAATATGATTGACACACATATGTCTAATGATTGTCTGTATATAATATTATACAGGCGTTGCCAGAGGTAAACACAGAAAACGTAGTCATGGCACCAGCGTTCAAAAAGTATTATTCTGTTATTAACATAGTTTATTTTAAAAACACTACTGGTACACAAGTTCGTTTGTGTCGTTATTTAATATAATAATATGCCCACTTGATTCGTAAGATTACCAAAGTTTTAAGTTATCAAATTCAAATTCTGTTCGTTGTTATATTTGGAAAGTCTATCCTCATAAAATTTCATTTCCATAGCTTTAAAAGTGGTGACGAAAAGACGCAAATAAGTGATTAATAACATACTCATTTTATTTACTTAAATAATAGCATGCAGTTTTAAACTATTTCGTTATATCAATTTAAGCAAAGAAACAATCACTTGCAGTTTGACCTATGTGTTTTTTCATAAACATGTGTTTGCTATAACATTTGTATCTGTACGCAGACAGCTATACTATATTATAAAGTAATAAAATAGGATTGTGTAATATTTTTACTATAAATTGCCCCGTCAAGTTAAAATAAAAAAAATCACAAAACACAAACAAGCCGAATACAAGTATTAGATAATTTTAACTTTTTAAACATATTTTTGTATGGGTAAGGTAGATTAATCAGTCTTCTTGAAGGATCGTTTGTTTAAGCAGGTTGTTAAAGCAATTAATTCCGCCAACTACGTGTACAATTGTGCGGGTTTGCCGCTTTATGCAAGAATATTAGACGTTTCATAGTCCCCAGTGAATCAACAAGTTGATTCGAGTCCCTCTCTGTTGAAAGACCTTGAACAAGTCTTAGATCAATCCAACCTTATCCGACAATTGTTTCATTGCAGGACCTACGTCCACGTCTTTGGCATAAATGGCAATGCAGGAATACATAACGAGAGTTTGCTATTGAAAGCTTTCCAAGTGTGGGCGTAATTGCAATATCGTGTTGCTAGTTCGTCGACGGTTCACTTACATGTTGATAGCCTTCGATATTTAATCAGTGATCAATGTCATGCCTGGTTCATTAAATTGCGAATACTAGTTAACGGATTAATAATAAATGTTTGGGGAGTATTTAGTTAAATAAGCAAAGTAATATATTCTTACGGAAATATTAAATGATTTATCTTTGAGCGATCGAAAAGTAATACGTTCTTTCATCTAGAAAGGTAAACAAGGAAGCGCGTCTCGAAACTCGATTAAACAATTGTGTGGTTGATTTTAGATACGGTATGTCGCGTGAAATATGTAGGAGTGCTATCATACAGAAAATGTTGTTTCGGTGAAATGAGGGTTAACTCGGTTAAGTTGTTAACTCACTGTTTACATACACTTTAACCAACTGATTACAAGCTTCCGGTGTCTAAATTTGGAAATCATGAATTAATTACTCATCACGTATACATGTCAACGTAAACAACGTGCGTTGTAAAAGATGTTAACAAGCGAAATGTTTAAAATGCTCAATAATATACAACATTATTTTAAAAATGATTTCAAAATAAGATCCTTTAAATTAAAGGCATATTGATTAATTTCATAAAGCAGATTTTGCTACATGACCCATAAAGTATACGGAAAAAATGCAATATCCTGCTTAGAAAATGGAATGTTACGCTAACAATCGCAATTACTTAGAAATAACATTTTTCTTTGTTTTGTAATTATTTCGAGAACATAATACCCTTTTGTTTCGTTGTATTCTTTCCTGATTTATTATGTTAACAATTAATGTTATGCGTGTTATGAAAATACATAACATACAAGTATGGTATGCCTTAGTGGAAAAAAAAACGTATTTGTTGACGAGCACGGTTTTTATGATCCTGACATATTTTAAAATTTTTATAGTGTTTTCTTAAAAAATCTAAATGAGCTCATTGATAATAGTAGATTGATAATGAAACCACAAAGACGTCACTAGGAAAAAAACTATCGTCTGAAAGTCCTTTATTTAAGGCACGTGACAAATTGCCTAGTCAGGATAATACATACGATAACTCGTTACGGCACTGACAAATAAGAAAACCGGCGAAACAGACTTCGAAAGGTCAATGCAAAGCATCTTGGCTTTAAAACTGTTACAATCTGGCATTATTTGTAGACGAGATCAACCCTTTATTGCGTACACCAGTCACACTAACGAAACTTTTTGTAAAATAATAAACATTTTGATGATGTGCATTCGATTGTCTATGTTGTTGATGATGATGTCGTATACTATCATTAAAATAAATAACTTTTGTCAATTTTATTATAAACAAAATGTTGACATAAATCAATAAAATGATATATTTATAGATAGATACTATAACAGCATTGTGTACAATTACATTCAAAGAACTCCCTCCCCAATATAATTGAAAATGGGTTTTATGCCATATGCAGCCAGCGTAGGTTCAGACCAGCATCAAATCGGGCAGTCTGGTCAGGAGCTACCTTTTCCGTCATAAAATCACGCACGATTAGCGGACCGCATAATAACATCTTCTGGAACATCTATAATCTCCAAGCGGAAGTGTGATTCATTAAATGGCAATAGTTGTCTAATAAAACACCACGTTGGTCGACTGAGGGTAGTTAAACAAAGAACGCACGTGCGCACAAAGCTTTTCTATACAAAGATCACAAGGGCTGATTAGGGCTTTGAAGTTGTATTCTCTGTTTGGACCACTGTTTTGTCATTGCAACCATTGCAAATTATTCACGTAAATAATAAATTGTGTATACAAGCAATGTTTACTATGATCGCATTGTTGCATACGATGCGCACGGTTTTTATTTAAATGTGTTACATGTTCGCATAAGTTTACAAGTATGATTAAAATCAAACATGATGTCTGATAATATTGTGACGACTGAAATGCCGTACTTAAATGAAAACATTCGTCTTTTTATTTTTGAGACATTTTTTTTTTTGAAATATCTCTATTTAATATTAAAGTGTTTTACTAGTTTAGTACAAATACTTATCTCTATATTGTGTTACTGTATCGTTGAATTCCACGGATTTTTCTTATTAATATAAACAAGGGATAAGTTTCTTGGAGAAGTTGTTCATAAGGTGATTTAATGCCCGTGTTTTGTCATCCAAACTCAAAATAAATAATGTATGCAAAGAAAAAGTCGGTTTCAGAGGGCGTGGTATCATGCATGCATTCAGTACACTGATTATGCTGGGCACGGAGATAATACAAACTTCAGTTGGGAATCAGCTTGTTTGGTCGGTCAGTTTATGAAGTAGTGCAATCAGTATTCTTGAGACGCTTTAAATAGAGAAATGAAACGTATTACCAATATCATCGAAAAATGGGTAATAGTGTGCAAGGATTAGTGAGCATCGTCCAGGTGACAAAGATCCGCGAGATCTCTGACTCTGAATGTGTCATTGCTCTGAAAGAGTGAATGGTAATTAAGACCAGTTCAGCACGTTTGCTTGATTCGGAAACTAAGTGTATTGCGTGTAAAGGGAAATGATCATTCAGTAAACCGTGCAGGGAAAACACAATCGATTCGGACATTTTTTCCGACTAACATGTCATTCATCAGCATCAAAAACGCATTGTCTAAACACGCAAACTGCGTTTAAAACAAGTCACCAAACGTGTTTTGTCAATCCAAATCTTCATTCAAATGAATTAAAATAATGAAGTCACGCATTTACCATATATGTACATGTTTGTTATATTTAAAGCTTGAATATGTCTGAGTTTCAATTATCTTGACATCAACGAATGAAATTTTGCACATATACAAACAGTTTTAATTTGTTTTGAAACATATTTTATATATTTTTATAAATCTATGAACTTATAATAATCTTTAATCGGGCTTATTTATTCGGTTTTGCTTCGTTTTATTATTTATACATTATGCCACCGTATTAAACTACACATTTCAGCATAATTCGTTACAGTGGTTTATTTACCTTGTTTTCGCATATGGACTGAGACGCATGGCAAACGCACGGTTGCTTAGAGCTTTTTTGATTGTTGCGGTCACGAATTTGCGCAATGCTGACGCATAAATCCTAACTAAGACGGACACTAACCATGTGGCAATTAAACAAAATATTTAATTGATACAGTTTGCACATATATCATTATAACTGGCAAAGACAATATAGTTTAGCTTGGAAAATATGTTGCAGATGAACTGCAGCGTTGACAAAAGAGGTCTCAGCGGTGCCTGTGGCCAATCAATTACTAGTTGCCTAGCAACAGGACTACCCCGGGAGCAGGTACCTAGGGACGATAACAGTGGTTCTTCATGTACTTAGTTCGCAGTATATGTGCAACTGTCTGTTCAACATGGCAATGTTCATTCATACACTATATAAAGACTTGTGTTAGAAAACGAGCAACGAGCAGGTTTAAATTGTATATCTGTATCACGTAAACGTATTTCTAATAAAGAATATACGTAAGCGATTAAATTTTATTCAACTTTGTACACAGATTATGGCTACAATATACATCAACATATTTTCTTACATCAGCATCTAGTATGAGTATGTATTTGATTTAGTATTTACTCTTACTACTCTTTGATTTGCACAATGATCAACGTTTAAAGATGCTAATAATAGAGTGAGGTAAAGTAGCTTTATAACATAAATGTACAAACTGATCATATGGATAACATGTTAACTTCCAACGTTTACCTTATATTTTTTCACGCATTAATATCGTATATCGTTCATGATATTTAAGCAGAATTGTGAAAAGAGACTATTGTTATAGCATGATTATCAAATGGAGTATTTTCGATAAAATCGTGTTCTCGTGTCTAAGGTTTCATTACATGTGCATGTTAAATGTGTACTCTGTTCCACTACTGAATCAAAGCACCGTAAGAATAGAAAGACCGTTGGCGAGAAAAGAATCTTAAACATGTGAATCTAGCTTGTACCGTTGATTTTGATTTTTTTATCTGAATTAAATCAATTGTTTGTAATATGAATTTTACAATAAATTTATATTTACTCAAAATTCTAACACGAATCGCGGTTCGTTTTCTTAAGAAGAACGTAATCCCATGTTGGTTATTTCTGTTATTAATATGGGCGGAACCGTATGTTTCGAAAGTAGTTCAGGATATTTGTAGGAAATTGTTCATATATGATCTGACCCGAGTTGTCATTTCCTACCCTAATTTAATAAACGAGTTAAAGAATTGTGAACATCAACACCTAAGCGTTTATGTCAGTTCAAAAGCTGGAAGTTCTTAAATTATTGTAACTGGTTGTCATTTCAAGTTGACAGTCGTACACACATGGATTATTGATTTCAAAGTCAATGGCGAGATTTGCATGTGCTTCGAATGGTTGTGCGGAGTACTGAATAATACTAGTAAGGGATCAGTCGATGCCCTGAATCACGGTCAAAACGGCTCTCAATTAATTACTCATGCACTTTGTACACACTGGTCATGTTACGATTGCAATAACATGGACACTGAAATGCCTTGTTCATCGACGCAAAACCTGTGAATCCAATGGCAGTCATTTGATTAAAATGAAAAAATTAAGTATTTTCAGAAGGTAACATAGTAAGAAACTTGTACAATTACAAACACTTTAGTTAAAACAATTGAATCAGCCATTTGATACTTGTATCATTACAAACACTTAAATAAAACATGTGATGCAGTCATTTGATGCATAAGTACGGAGATACTTTTTATTTAGATATTGTAAACGACTTAGTCAGAACATTTAACCAGAACACTTTGCTAAACGCAAACTGGATTGTGACTCGTTGCATGTAAACAGCGAAGTCATCAAGGGATTGTCTCGGAACTATCTCTAATTGATACACTAACATACCTGTATTCCTAAGATATAGTATGAGACGCTCCTAGTTGCTATGAATATTTGACGTCTGCAGACTCGTGTTTCATTGCCTGAAGTTTCCAATGACTGCATTACTGCTTTGATGTTATAATGTTTCAATTAATGCCACCCTCGAACCTCTTACAACACAGCTCAAAGACAACCAAGTTAATGGTGGCCATTCTCAAATATAATACTATGTCTGCAACTGTGTTTTCTTCTTATTCTCATTACGTGCAAGGGTTCTCTGGAGCATCGACGCACTGTGACTGTACAATGCCATTGTGAGGCAACAAAAAAAACTCACCTGGGTATAATGTTCTCATGGTGAGCTTCTGTGATAGCCTTTTGACTGTCGTGTGTAGTTCGTCGTCAACATCTAGCTTGTGAACACCTTAGAGGCTTCGTGTATTGCCCAATCTAAATAAACGTTGGTCTGAACATAAGACCAACGATATCTCGGCCTAGCCCGAAACTGGGTAATGTGGGGTCTTGAAGTAGGTCACAGAGTTAAGTTGAAGAAAAACCTTCTGAACCTTATTTGGTTTCATTTTTGTGTAAACAACTTTACACTTGGTCAAAACAAAATGTTGAATATTACCTCGACCGAGTTTAAAACGGATCCATTCCATTTGATACTTTTGCTGACTGGGTGGCGAGGAAGTTTTCCTTATATGACTATTGCATGAGGTTGTGAAAACTGGAGACGTCCAATCCACATGAAACTTGGTCAAAACGTAACCTCATTTCTATTTTGCCAAGAAAATGGTTACAGTCCGTTTGAATATATGACTGCCCTGTTCTCAGTAGTTGTCCTTGTATGGCTATTGAAAAGCTTGTGAGCACGCTAGAAGTCAATGTTGCCCAATCTTCTTAAAAGTTGCTCAGTGAATAGTTTAGATTTATTATCTTGGTCGAGTTTTGAAATGGTTCCGCTTTGTTGAAGACATGGCCACCAGAGGGCTGGGCGTTTTCTTTTTTATGGTTATATTAAAAACTATAACATCTTTTAAAAAAGTCCATAAGGCCTAATAACTTGATTGTTTATGCTTGAATTTCAAATAATTTTGCTACAATGATCGCCATATCAAGATGACGTGTCACGCACACTTATCATGTCTCTATAGCGAAAAGGTCAATGCCACAGTGAACACTCGATGAACATTAAGCCCCATTGCATGACTCAGAAATCAGTAAACAACATACGATGATGAGTCATGCGCAACAACCACCATAATATGTTCAGACTCAAGGCCACACAAGATCAAAGTTAAATTTTGCCAGGAATATAACTTCTTTGTGTAAAGAGAGAATTGAATTTTATTTCGGGGACAGACAAATACTGTTTTCGTTCCAAAAACAAATGTATTGTTTGATTTATTTTTATTAATCGAAATGTTCTCTTCAACCTAAGCTGATTTTACAAACGTGTCACGAATATGTGTGTTCCTTTTCAGTTTTGTAGCCTTGTGAAAATGCCGGGGCATCTATTGTTTTTAAAGGAGAGTGTCTAACCTGCACGTTTGTTTATTCATATACAATTCGTTTGTATCCAAACCATATCAATCGTACTATGGAACAAATGACATGTGTCATGCCCAAATGGATCTTATGCCATCTGCGGCCAGCGTAGCACCAGACTAGCATGCGCTTGCGCTCAGACCGGCAAGGAGCAACGCTGTCCGCGTTAAAGTTACGCAAGGTTTCATGGTTTCATTAGCGGACTGGGTAGCTCCGGACCAGACTGTGCGACTGCTGCGCATATGGCATATGACCCAACTTCACATAACGCAGCTCAAATAAGGTAATTTGTGTCGATTTTACATTGTCGTTAATGACAAGACTTACAAAAGTGCAAAACTAAACCTAGCTGCTTAAAAGCAGACCAGCTTTCAAAGTATGTTTTACTTCTGTAAACTAGTGTACGTTCAGATGGTGGTGTGTAATAATGAACGAATAAACATTTCTAGTGTTTAATAACGGTCTGCAAATACAAAACAAATCATAGTAACGACACAAATAGTAGTGGCTGGAACGATCACCATTTTAAAAAGTGGCTATATACGTACACGTGTCGTAATACCGGTTGCTATTAGTAACATAAACGGAGATAAACTATGTGTAAACATCAATAACTGACATAGGGATAAATACGTTTAAGTTTTTACAACATCGGAGATCACGTGCGCTTTCGGCGGTGCAAGTCACGTGTACTGAGATTCATCGAGTTACCCTGCACAAATGCGTTCGAATCAATTTTCGCATACTAATTGTCATTGTAATGTGCATGTATGCAAGGCGACTGATGGCGTTCATCTGATGCGGCGTCTTCATAAAAGTATACAAGCTCGGCTACTTCAGAATGTATACAGCAATGGTAAGGACTGCCAACCGTACCACAACCGTACCACAATGATGACAACACAATGTCATCGCTAGAGGTAACAAGACGCGTTCAATGGAACAGCGTCAGTCACAAGGACAATACACGTTTTTCTCGTGCTACAAAGATGACAACTACTTCAATTGCACTGCGAAATGGCGGTGTATTTGGGTGGTGTGTCTATTCCCGTAGTTATCTTTACATGTCGTATACATCCACTTAAATGGCCGTTTTTATGCTGTAACATAAAACAAACATGGTCTGGTTAAAAAAGTACGTCATAAATGAAATGGCCGTCTTAAAGTAATACGTATGTCTAATACAATATGATAAACATTATTTGTCAATTGTTGATGCAAAACGTTTTCCTATTTGAACAACATGTCTAAAAAATACATGAAAAAATGCCGACAAAAGCACTTGGACGTTTTATAAAATCGTTTATAACTTATAATTTGTAAACAGCTCTTAAATGACATGAATTATAAATCTTGATTTAAATACTTTCATATATTTGAAAACCCTTTCTGAAAAATACTGTGTTGAATTATTCAACGACATGTGTGTACGCGCATTTACAATTTATAATATTAGCTGCAATAAATTCAGTCAGAGCGATGTGTGGAAATGAGTCATTGAAACTCGATAAGAAACGCTTATGTGAGCAGATTTGCATTCGTATCTGGTTTCAATGACACACTTCGGCAAATCGGTTAATCGGTGTTTACTTAAACCTTTCTCACCATGATCCCTATTAATTTATATTGACATTTTTTTTTTTTTATTAATAGAACAAAAACATATGTTTTCTAGTAAATGTGTCATTCGCTTCTTGTATTACTTTTTATATTAACAATGAACATAAATATACTGGAAACATAGGTGTAACATTTCTAGTTGTTGATATTTGAGACCTAGTTATGAGACAGATAAATAGCATTATATGATTTAAAAAATTATTGAACTGTGAGCGTGGGATTGCCACAATGCCATTGAATCTTTATAATAGCCGATTAACTAGAGGGCGTTTGTGGTAAGAAATTGTGTAATCGAGAACATATTCAACGTCTTAAAACATAATTAAGACCAACAAAACACTGACCTAATGCAAGTGCATAAAATTAAAGGCCATACTAACAATCAATGTTAATCTGAACATTTTCACATGTATTCTCAATTCAACCCAATTATAAAAAGTTTGTTTGGACCACAAACATAACATTTAAATAAAAATAGCACTTTTTGGTTTCGACTAAACATTCGTATTTACACCTTATGACATTTTACGAAGATGTATGCATGTATTCAGAAATGACCAGCCATTCAACAGTCATCATCCGGAACGTACGTACGTACATTTGTTCCATAAAAAGATTATATCATTCAACAGTTTGTGCAAAGTGCTACTCAAAATTTGGAAAAAAAAACGTTAACCATAGAACACAATGACCTCCAGCCCATAAGCAGCGGAACTATCCCTTAACACACAAATGAACAGACACATAAATTGAGTCGCGCTATGGGAAACCCGAGCTTAATGCATGTGTATCATGTGTCGTCCAAGATTAGTAGTTCGCACGGGCTAATTAGGGACGACACTTTCCTCTTTAGGAATGTTTCGTGTTAAGGAAACGAAAATGGTGTCTAGGCGGAAAGTGTCGTCCCTGTTGGCCTTTGTCATCCCAGAAACAGGGTTAATCTGTGACGAAAGTAAACGCACATGTACTAAGCCCGGTTTTTCCAGAGCGAGGCTCAATTATACAATGGAAGACAATAACAACAGGTATCTTACACCTACCTGTAACTCGCGCACGCTGAACGAGTCGTCGTGGTCGCGGTGGGTGCTACCGAAGTTAACGGAAGTGAAGCCGCCACAGCCCACGTTATAGTGCTCGAAGAACTCCATGTCGTCCAGCATGAAGATTCCCTTACGTTTCTTGCGGTGGAACTTTATCTGTTTTGGGAATACAAAATGGTAGTTGGTCATTATGGAAGTTACCAAGATTACGGTTGAATTTATTTTGTTTAGGGAATATACAAACCCGTAGTTATGCGTTGTGAAGTGTATGAGGAGGCAAAAGATGGGACATTAAATGTAGAAATTTATCAGAATAATGTTAACAGAAAATATTGTCAAGTTAAAGCCATTGTGGACAACAAGAGCTACATCCAAAAAAAGGTCAAACACGTATGAACTTATTGCCCATTGGGAAAGTCTTAGCATACTTTATATGTTGAATGGTGAATGACTTGTTGATATTTTAAACATATGTGTATCGCTTAGGGAAAACGGGGCTTAATGCATGTCTGCACAGGCTAATCAGGAACGAAACTATCCGATTTTTTTCATCTAAAGGAAGTCTCTTCTTAGCAAAAATCCAGTTGAGGCGGAAAGTGTCGTTCATGATTAGGCTGTGCAGGCTGCACTGGCTAATATGAAACGACACTTTTCGCATATGTATAAAACCCCATTTTCCTAGAGCGAGACTCATATTTAAGCGCCCACCTACCCTGTGCCACTCGCCATCATCCACCCGGATGCGCGGAATGGTGAGGTCAGCGTACGACGAGCGACAGCGTATCTTAAACTGCACGTAACCGTCACTGATCTCCGCGGACACCATGTCGTAAATGTCGTTACGGCGTACGGCATAGAATAGCGTCCCGTTGCCAGATTTTGTAATGAACTCAAAACGCAAAGTGTGCCTGAAAATATAAATGAAATGTAAATGTATGTAACCTTACAAACGAGGCTTTTATTGAATGTTTTTTTAAGTGTGTTTTTAAAACAAATAAGTATTTGCATTCACGTCAGCGTAATATGTCACTTACACAATTAAGGTTCTCAACTTTGATACGAGATTATCTGATTTACACTGTAATTGGTCCTACCACAATTTCTCTATGCACGAGTGAGCACGAGATAATGTAAACAATACACAAATTATTTCCAAATGAATCCGTACATGAAATTCAATGGTTATTTAATTGTCTATTTAATATCTACGTACCCGTCATCAAAAGGCGTAGACAGAGTTTCAATATAGACACGACTTTGTTCAATAGGTTCTATTTTCACCCCAGCATTTGACGCAATGTCGACGACGGAATTCTGAAACAGATGACGCGAGTAGTGAGCCGGTTCTGGTTGGGTCTTTATTGTCATTAAAGTAAATATCGCAAATAGTTTGTATACAGTACATATTTCATTAAGTTTATTACTTATGTTATCAGACTAAAACATGTTTAGGATATCCAACTACAACAGTTACAAACCGTAACGGCACGACATGGTTTAGTATGTATTATATAGATACCCGCAATATTTCACGAACAACATAATTATTTTATTAATTGCAGATAGATAATAGAAAATATATTGTAAAATTTAAATTAAATGAACTGAATAAATAGCTTAAGAATGTGCTGAATTCATATGGAATTGCACAGTATACATGTTTTAGCAATTTCTTTATAACGAATTCCGAAATAATATTTGCCTAATCTCAAGAGATGTGTACATGAAACATAACGCTTTGTCCGACTAACCTCCGTACAAGTGGTCGTCTGACGACGTATGCTCCCGCCATCGACTCCAGAACTCGCGAGTATTGCACAAAGCACAAGTTGGGACAACCAACAAAATATATCCCGCACATGTATATCCATTATGAACCAGTGCGTATAACGAAACGTCTTAAATCGAATTGTATAATCCATTATATAAATCAATATTTATTAATGAACGATTTATGTTTCCCGTATTGAAGATAAACTGTTTAAATAAATTACTATACATGAACATATAAATTTACAGCAATAACGTATCAAAAAACCACACACTTCGCAAACAAATTTAATTGCTATTAATGTTAAAGTAGAGTCACATTTGCCTTAGTTCAGATTAAAGCTCATGTCATATTCTGTACTGGATAGATATTGAGCGATACAGCTCGAGACCGCCCATTTAAATACCTTCTGACGAAGTTCGTCGCTTCGCGTTGCAAAATTATGTCGTACAGGTAATACATGTGTAGCGACAAACGATAGTACACTAGCCGATGAAGCGTTCACACTGCGTAGCCATAAAGTCTAATAGAAACTTGCATTGAGATTGGTACAATTAGACTTGTAGTTTATTTCAGGGACGACAATTTACGCCTAAACTGGATTGTCGTCAAGAAGAGTCTTCTTTCAAACGAAAAATACAATAAAAGCGGAAATTGTCGTCCCTGATCTGGGACGACACTTCATGTACATGAATTAAACCCCTTTTTCACAGAGCGAGACTCAATTATGTTAACACAATAATGTATAGTATTTCCTAAAGGATCAATAACTTTATATGAAATATATTCGTTTTGAAAACACACGTAACTTTTTAAGTTCTTAAGAATTAACTTAAACTAACATTTAAAGCGAGCACTGTTTATCTAGTATCTATATACAAATGTAGTCTATCACCTACGCGCCTGATGAAACAGTTACTCATGACCGCATCAATAATTATTAGAATCACTTTCCATATAAGGAATGGTAATAAACGTTCATTAATGAGTCATTCATTGTAACGATGTATTTGTTCTTCAACTGAGCAATTATTTGCGGGTGATGTAGTTTTTTAAAGCATGAGTATTCGATTTCAAACTTATAATCAACCTAAGAATTAACAGTCTTAATTTGATAATACGCTTTGACATTGCCTAATATTGCATTAAAGCCCCATTAATACTAAAAAATCAACGGAAATTTCGTAAAGTATTTCGTAAATAAAGTTACCCACTAACATGGTACCATTTTAATGTTCTTGTGTCGTGTGAAATAGATATATTTGCGGGAAATTAAAATGGAATTAATTGTGTCACAAAAAAAATAATAACGTGCCTTTTATATCTAGAAACCACATCTGGCGTTGAAATTTCGGAAATTGCTATATGGAACATATGATTTTGAGTAGCAATGAGGTTTTAAGATAACGGGCTTAGTTTCATCGTACGTACATAAACAGGAAGATATATAAACCAGTGTGACGTACGTGTCAGATAGCGGGACTATTGCTGTCACGAATTATACCCCATGTAGGTAGAAATCTCATTGCATCACATAACGTATATTCTTAAAAAAATACCACAAAATAGGAAATTATTCTAAAAATATTCAAAATTACAAATGTTTTAGATACATATGAAAGCGGATACGTACAATAGGCGTGGTGGTGCAAAATGTAACACTGACGTATGGCATAAATTTCATTATACACGAGTTGAATATCATGTCATATGAACCATAAACACGCTATATATTTAACGTTTTTTAAACGGAACGTACATAATTATATGCCGTTAATGGCATTTTCACATTCTCATTTAAATTATAAAATTGTAGGTGTGCATTTTCATGGCAAGCTTTAATGGTCGAAATCTTACTCATCGCAAATGCTTGTATTTGGTTCATTTCCAGATCTACAACGGACGCTTAAGCACTTATGCTTTTATAACGTTGTATTTTTAAACTATAATTAAGACATTCAAATTGTATTGAGGAGAGAAAAATTAAGATATACTTTTATTACAAAACATACGCTGTAAAAATAAGGTCCAATTTATCAAACACGCGTCGCGAAACCATCAATTATATCAGCACCTTGAAATTAAGTGTTGACACTAAAGTATAATTGTCCTAGTATGATACAGTATGGAATGTTTTTTAGATCATTATTGTCGTTTATACAAACATAATTGCATTATTATGATTTTCAAATCGTTAATATTTCTATTACGTTCAAATAAATCATTAAATGTAAAGCTTTATTTGATTTATTACCAAACGTCAATTGATTGTGTAAACAATCCCTAGGTTTGACCTTACCACGTACATGTCCCAAACTTCAACTACACTACAACTATGTCTTGTACGATTACTCTTGGCACACCGCTCATTACAGTATAAAGTTACCACTCCTACTGAGAAAGAAAACAACATTCTTCATTGAGTCAACAACATTTGAATATTCATAATGAAATCGTTAAGAGTTTTATTGTGTCGTGTTTTCTTTAATTAAATGACGATATAATTTATTCATCAAAGGTCTTAAAACCGGAACGCGTTCAGGATTATAACGGTGTTTATAAGTTTTCATGAGAAAATGGGAATGTGACGTCAGAGAGTTAAGTTTTCGTCGTATCTGAGTAAGCTCTTTTACGAAAACAGGATGCAGCAGTCGTAAAGGTGTATTGTTGTATGATATATCAAATACGCTAAAAGGGCTTAGTAAATGTAGCGACAGGGGCGGCGGTCTCCGCCAACCCCCTCCAAGATTTGGGCTGGCTTACGTCAAGTTTATTGTATTTACCATCTGTTGTGATAGTGTTCTGGTAGCATTTACCTTACCGTGATTTACAAAAAATAGTATATCTCAATCGTTTACCTTGGTGTCAAGTTTTCAATTAAATTGATACTTTACTCCAAAGTCGTGTGATACATCATGAAGATACATATGATTAGACTAACATTTATTTCATTCAAATTTGATCGGCAATGTTGATAGATATATGTGTATTTATTGATGTCTCCACATATTTTTTAACAACCAATACAGTTGTGTTCGTAAACGTACATTTGGAAAGACGAAACAAGAACATTATTTGTAATAGGTCACGTGGTTTGATGCGTTTTCATGACTCCATCACAAAGAGGTGAGTAGACAGCATTTTGGCGAATGGCTGGTGTTTATTATTTCGAAATTTAAACTAATAAATCATTATTTAAATTTAGCTTATAAATACATCGGTAATCCAACAAAAAAGCAGAATCAAATCATTATATCTATGTGTATTTGTGTATCCTTTTCAGTAAGTTAAATGTTCGCCACCCAGTCTTTAAATGTTAACTACGCCACCCGGAAGAATGCGTGGGTGTTTCAAGCACAAAGAAGAAAAAAAACATTTCAGAATCTGCAAACAGTCATTGAATTTATGTTTTCCAGGACATGCCTTGCAAAACCTTTTAACTACATTAAAATCCAAACAGCAATCCTACAGTGCTGATGTCCTGAAGAGGTCGGTAAGTCGCTTGACTTCAATGCGCGTTACGTCAGTATCAGTATCGTTTCTGAGTAAGGTTTATCATTTTTGTTTCAAAATACTCATTGGCCATCCGGTTCACAATCTATCATCATGGTTGATATGAATGAACTTTTAACTATTCTGCATTGTCATAATGCAATTTATCCATAATATTATTTTGTTGTAACTTCGTTGTAATATATGATGGTAAATATGTGCCAGTATGGTTACTCTCTGTTAAATGTAATGGTTTTAAGTTTCTGTCTCAACGATAGTACTTAAATTAAGGCAATACCAGAAAGAATAAATAAATTTAATATCAAGTTATGACCACGTCATCGTCTAGGCATGCTTGCATCGTATTGGGTTGTAAATGATTTTAATTAAACACGTAATACAGGTTGAATAAGAAAGATTTCTGATGTATGATCATTAGATCAGAACGCTTATACATATTACTTATATAGCAAAGGTTCAAAAGCGTATGGTTTATTATTAAAATTTAGCGGTTACAGTTGTTTATCTTCATTAAAAAATGACTGTGGTTTTAAACCCGTTGTTTACATACACTCTACCAACCGATCGCAAAGTATCTACATTATTATTTTTTTATTTTTAAATCATGAGTAATTTAGACACTAGTGCCCGAAAAACAATATCAGCTCGCTTTGCAAAAAGGTATGTTGGTAAGCAATCGTACTAAGCAAACGCGTGCACGCTTGTTTAATACATACTTTTTAATTTTCTGAGTCAAACAACGCGTTACAACATTATAGTTGCACTCGATCGGAACAATATGTACCTGGTTGCTCTGAAATTAAATATGTTGTTTATATATTCGCAAATTGTATAGTATATAGCAAACTAGTAATGGTGATCATTTAAAAATACATTGTATTAAAGGATGCCGTTTGGTATTTGAATATATATCCAAGCACTGTAACAGGGTATTTTACACCTTGCATTAAAGTTTCTCCCTGCGTTGCATTAAGCTAATCTAGAGTTAATTTATATGATGATACGTTCTGAAATCTTGTCACCTGAGATATATTAAGACGATCTGGAATTGGTAATATATGATGCTACGTTACGATGATATGTATATTGAACCGTATGGTGATATGTTATGATGATCTGGTGTAAGTACTATAGGATGGTACGTTACGATGATCTAGTGCAGTTGTTTCGTCCCCAGTGAATCAACAAATAGATACGAGTCTCTTTCTGTTGAAAGACCTTTTAAAGTCTTAGATCAATCAGACAATATGCGACAATTATTTCATTGCAGTTGCTACGTCCACGTGTTGGCAGGAATGGTGATGCAAGAATACGTAACGAGTGTTTGATATTAAAAGCTTTGTAAGTGTGGGCGTAATTGCAATATCGTGTTGCCAGTTGGTTGACGGTTCACTTACATGTTGAAAGCCTTTGATATATAATCAGTGATCAATGGCATGCCTAGGTCATCAAAGTTGGAATACAAGTAAAAGGATTAATAATACATACTTGGGGAGTATCGGGTTATATAAGCAAAGTAATATATTCTTACGGAAATATTAAATGATTTATCTTGGATCAATTTGGAATCGATCGAAAACTAATGCGATCTTCCATCTAAAAAAGTAAACCAGGAAGCGCGCATCGAAACTCGATTAAACATGAAAAAATCAGGATTTGTGAAAACAAACCCATTAATATTTCATTTTAATTGCGATTGAGTGCACGTGTTACGTTATATATGCATTTTTCTATTTCAATTTTTGAACCAAAATAAGACATCAGAAACGTATAACGTAAACTTTTGTCATAACAACAGTCCATTCGATGCATTCAACATTGGTGTTCATTCTTATGTTGTTAATGGCGTAAATTTCAAATGATTCGGGATTGGTGTGGATAAGAACCGGGTTTAATGCACGTGCATAAAGTATCATACCAGATGAGCAAGTGCAGTCCGCACAGGCCAGACAGGTACGATGCTTTCCGCCTATACTGGATTTTTATTTAGAAGATACTTCCTTTAAACAAAAGATGCCATACAAGCGGAAAATGTCGTCCCTGATTAGTCTGTGCAGACTGAATAGGCTAATATGGAAGGATACTTTACGCACGTGCATTAAGCATGGTTTTCCCATAGCGCGACTCAATGACAAGTCTCCATAACCTTATTATTTGACGAAGTTTAATGCAAATTTGTTTTGCATTTTGGTGTTAGATGTCAAGTGCAAACGACTTGTGCCATGTTTCATATGAACCTATATAAACAAATTATAAATATCAGCCTCAATCTGGCAATACGGGGCTTAATGCATGTGCATAAAGTGTCGTCACAGATTTACCTGAACAATCCACAGAGGCTAATCTGGGACCAAACTTTCGCCTATACTGAATTTTCGCTAAGAAGGGACTTCATTTAAACGAAAAATACCACAAAAGCACAGGCTTATCCGGGACGACATTTTACGCACATATAATAAGCCCCGTTTTCCCAGTGCGAGGTTCATATGTATATGCAGCTTTAAAAGCAATGGGTATATCGAAGGTCGACAATAACATGATTGGCATAAATTATGTACGGAAATATGTTATTGGTACTTAAGTACCTAGTACTAAACTGCGGTCCCAAATAACAAGTGCAAAGCGCTGGGCATGTGTTGTATGGTAAAGCCCTGTGAATACCAAGTATACAGTAAAAAGGAATGTATTTTATACAGAGTAAGCTTTACCTTGTCTTCATTGGCTAACGTAAGCAGCACATTTCAGGCCTAAATAACGCAAAGATGTTTGTTCATTATTTGTACATATTTTGTCCAGCATGGCAACACATTGAGGACCATACAACTTTTAAATATGTTAGTTCTGCTACATTGTTAGATAGCATGAATATATGTTTATGTTGACCAAGTATTAAAACAATTTTGTGTCTTTTGTTGGATACGGTATGACGTGTGAAATATTTAGAAGTGCTATCCTACAATAAAAATGTATAAATAAAATGAGGCTTCACTCTGTAAAGTTGTAAACTCATTGTTTACATACACTTTAACGAACTGATTACAAGCTACCTAAATGTGGAAATCATGAATGAATTCCTCATCCCATACAAATGTCAACGTAAACACCTTGCGTTGCAAAAGATCTAAACAAGCGGAATTTTTTAAAAATATTCTAAAACATACGACATTAATTTTGTTAATAATGGTTTCGCAATATGGCTTTTCCAATTAAACGCATATTTATTAGTTTCATGAAGTAAACTATATTTTCCGTTGTTTTATAATAATCTCGAGAACATGATTATTTGGACTGATGAGGCGTGTGCAAAAATTATTAAAATAAAATACTATACGAACAAGATGTGTTTGTGAAACACAATGTCCCCCTATATGACGTTTGACCTTGAAGGATGAACTTGACATTGACCCTTCACCACTCAAAATGTGCAGCTCCATGAGATACACATGCATGTCAACTATAAAATTGCTAGCTTCAATATTGCAGAAGTTACATTACATGAGCAATTTTGACCCATATATTTGACCTAGAAGGATAACCTTGACCTTGACTTATCACCACTCAAAATGTGCAGCTCCATGAGATACACATGCATGCCAAAAAGCAAGTTGCTATCTTCAATATTGCAAAAGTATTCATAAAATAAGCGATTTGGGCCACATATATTTGACCTCTGACCTTGAAGGATGACCTTGACCTTGACCTTTTACCACTCAAAATGTGCAGCTCCATGAGATACACATGCATGCCAAATATCAAATTGCTATATTCAATATAGCAAAAGTTATTGCAAAATGTTAAAGTTGGCGCAAACCAACCAACAGACCAACCAACATACAGGGCAAAAACAATATGTCCCCCACTACTATAGTGGGGGGACATAAAAAGGTATAATAAAGAAAAAGAACATTATCAAAGTCGTTGTATTGTAAGTTAAACAAATGCAGCGAGTAAATTAAATACAGTCCGGACAGTAATTCTACACGAACAAGTGTAAGCCTCGTTACAAAATGAGCTTATTGTAAATAGAAAATTGATAATGAAACCACAACAAGTCACTAGGTAAGAAACTATCGTCTGCATCTTGAAGTCCTTTATTTAAGGCAAGTGCCCGATTGCCGCAACAGGACAATGAATACGACATCTCGTTACAGCACATAACAAATAAGAAAACTGGCGACATCGACACCGAGCAGTCAATGCAAGACATCTTGGCTTTAAAGCGGTTACATCCTAGTATTATTTGTACACCAACTAAAGTTGTTTTTTAAAAAACCTTTTGATGATGTGTATTCGATTGTCTGATGTTGCTGATGATGTTGTCGTATACTATCATTAAAGTAAATAAATGTTTGTCAATTGTATTATGAACAAAATGGTGTAAAACATCAATAAAGTGATATATTTATAGATAGATACTAAACCAGCCTTGTGTATAATTTAATTAAAAGGAACCCCTCCCAAATATATTTGAAAATTGGGTTTATGCCATATGCATCAAGAGTAGCTTCAGACCAGCATACACTTGCGCAGTCTGGTCAGGAGCTACCATGTCCGTCATAAAATCACGCAAGATGTTGCGGTTTCATTACCGGACAGTATTATATCAACTTCTAATAACTAGTTTCAAAAACATGTGTACAAAGTTCTCAAGGCGAGCTTCTGTGGTAGCCATTTGTCTGTCGTGTGCCGTGTGTCGTCAACATTAAGCTTGTAAACACAAAAGAGGCTACATGTATTGCCCAATCTTAATAAAACTTTGAATGAATGAATTCCGTCTGATTATTAGTACCAATAAAATATCGGCAGAGCCCGAAACTGGGTAATGTGGGGTCTTGAACTAGAACACAAATTAGAAGAAAAACATCGTGAGCCTTATTTGGTTTCATGTTATGTCCAAACAACATTAATTTGGTCAAAATATTGTTCTGAATGATATCTCGACCGAGTTTGCAAATAGATCCGCTCCATTTGAAAACTTTGACCGAAAGGGTGGCGAGCAAGATTTGCTTGCATTACTATGGAAGGTTGCGAAAACTAAAGAAGTCCAATCCACATGAAACTTGGTCCGCAGCTCTATCTTGCCAAGAAAATGGTTACAGTCCGTTTGAGAACATGACAGCCCTGTGCTCATAAGCTGTCCGTGTATGGCTATTGAAAAGCTTGTGAGCACGCTAGAAGTCAATGTTTGCCCAATCTTCTTAAAAGTTGCTGAGTGAATAATAATATCTTGGTTGAGTTTTAAAACGGTTCCGCGTTGTTGAACACATGGCCACCAGAGGGCTGGCCATTTTCTCTTATATGGTAATACTCAAAACTATAACATCTTTTAAAAATCTCATCGACTATCAATCCATGTCAATTAATACAAGATAGTTGGCAAATAGGAAAATTCCAATAAAAACCTATCATTGGTCATTATAATGTGGATGAAGGCTAATATATTATGTCTTCCCGCATATTGGTAGGACGACATATTGATTAGCTGCTGTTTGGTTTGGTTGGTTTCGTGACAGGCATATTATTAATTTGGTGCATATTCCTTCTGTGGATATTATGGAAGTTCATGTTCATGTTCGGTCCATGATTTTTATTCTTTATGATTGAATTTTAAAACAAATTGTTAAAATGATCGCCATATCAAGATGACGTGTCACGAGCAATAATCATGTATCTATATAAAAGGTCAAGGTCACAGTGGACACGTAAAGTTTACGCATTTTCATTTACGGATAAAGTGAGACTACATGTTCGTGTTCGACCCATAACGTTATTGTGCATAATAGGATTTCGTGAGAAACATATTCATAACTTCCTGAGGACATGCCGCGTGTAACAACTATGTTGCTGACCTAATGGTTAAGGTCCCAGTGGAAGTTTTTGCATATGCCTAATTTGGATAAAGTGATAACATGTTGGTGTCTGGTCAATCATTGTTTTGCACAGGATTAAATTTCAAAACAAATGGACAAAACATAAAATCAAGACGATGTGTGCGCACAAGAACCAGCCTGAAATGCTCACCGTCAATATTACACTTGGAGTTCAAAGGTCGAATCATGTCCGAATTAAATCTTTTTTATGCATAGAAAGAGTTGAGTTTATTGAGAAAACAATGTCACCATTTTAAAACGATGTATCTCAAAAAAGTTTCAGTTTCCCATTGTCAAGGTCATGGTCACACTTGGAGTTTAAATAGTTATATAATTATAGTGAACTTCTTTGCGTATTCTGTATACCAGCCATAACTTCTAATTCCCATTGACAACTCAAACATAAGTAACCAACATACGATGATGAGTCGTGAGCAAGTGTTGGTAATAATGAACGAATAAACATTTCCATTGTTTAATAACGGTCTGCAAATGCAAAACAGTGAATAGCAAGGACACAACGACTAATGGACGGAACGATTACGACTAGCCATTAAAAAAGTGGCAATATATGTACACGTGTCGTAACACCGGTACTTTTGGTAAAATAAACGGAGATAAACTATGTGTTACCATCAATGTCTGACATAGTGATATAAACGTTTGTATTTTTTACTACAACGGAGATCACATGCGCTTCCGGCGTTGCAAAGTCACGTGTGCCGAGATTCATCGAGTTACCCTGCACACATACGTTCGCATCAATGTTCGCATCATAATTGGCCTTATACTGTGCATATATGCAAGGCAAATGATGGTGTTTATCTGATGCGTCGTCTTCACATAAGCATGTTAACTCGGCTACATCATAATGTGTACAGCAATGGTAAGGATTGCCAATCGTACCACAATGATGACGACACAATGTAACCGCCAGAGATAACAAGACGCTGTTAACGGAATGGCGTCAGTCAAAAGTACAATACACGTGCCCCTCGTGCTAGAAGGATGGCAGCTACTTCAATTGCACTGTGAAATGGCGGTGTACTTGGGTGGTGTGTCTATTCCCGTAGTTATCTTTACGTTGCGTATACATCCGCTTAAATGGCCGTTTTTAGGCTGTAACATACAAAACATGTTCTGATTAAATAAACACGGCATAAATGAAATGGCCATCATAAAGTAATACGTGTGTTAAATACAACATGATACACATTCTTTGTCGTATATTAATGAAAAGCGTTTGTCCTGTTTTAACAACGTTTTATAAAATAAATAGGTAATGAATATCTGCAGACAAAAGCACTTCCAACTAAGATTATTGCGTTTCATTAAATTGTTTATAACCTATCATTCGTATACAGCTGTTACATGACAGGAATATAAATCTTGATTAAAATACGTTCATATGTTTGAAAACCCGTCTGAACAATATTTTGTTAAATAATTTAACGACATGTGTGTACGCGCATTAACAATTTATAATATTAACTGCAATAAATTCAGTCAGAGCGATGTGTGGAAATGAGTCATCGAAACTCGATAAGAAACGCTTATGTGAGCAGATTTGCATTCATATCTGCTTTCAATGACACACTTCGGCCTAACCGATTAACTGTGTTTACTTAAATCTTTCTCACGATGCTCCCTATTTATATTGATATTTTCTATTTATTTTTAATATAACAAAAATATATGTTTTCTAGGTAATTTGTCATTCGCTTTTTATATAACTTTTTTTTAAATTACTTTTTACATTAACATACATGTATAAATAAATATACTGGAAAAATAGGAGAAACATTTCTAATCATTTATATTTGAGACCTAGTTTGGAGACAGTTAAAATGCATAATGTTTTCAAAATTAATTGAACTGTGATTGTAGGATTGCCACAATGCCATTTAATCTACATAAAAGCCGATTAACTAGAGTTCGTTTGTGGTAAGAAATGGTGTAATCAAGAACATATACGACGTTTTAAACATGATATAGCCTTATTGAATTACTTTCCAACAAAACAATGGCCTTATGTAACTGCATAACATTAAATATGAAAAAAATCGATAACTTGAATGTTTTTTCTTAAATCCTGCTTCTGGAAGAAGATTTTTTTTTATAACAATCATCTAACACATTGAACACATATAAAGTCCTTAACTGAATAGCGACAGCACAAACGATGCGTTACAACGACCATGTTTTCAGGCCCCATCATAATGTTTTATGAAAATTATAACGCCATACTACATGTACGAATCAATGCTACTCTGAACATTGTCACACGAATTCTTAATTCAGCCCAATTAAAAACAAGTGTGTTTGGACCACAAAAATACCACTTTTACGAATGTAGCACTTTAAAGGCGTATTGCGTTTCGACTAAACTTTCGTATTCACATCTTATTAAATTTTACACAAACGTTTACACACATTCAGATATGTCAAGCCATTCTTGAGTCCTTATCCGGAGAGAACGTACGTACATTTCTTCCATAAAAAAAGATTATATCCTTCAGCAGTTGTTGTGCAAAGTGCTGTTTAAAATTTCAACAATACGTAAATCATAGAACACAATGATATCCGTTTTAGAATTTAATAGATTCTCGCAGTACATAACCAGCGAAACTGTCCCTTAAACACACAACTAAACAGACAACATAAAATAATTGAGCGGCGCTATGAGAGAACCGAGCTTATTGCATGTGTGTCAAGTATCGTCCCAGATTAGTAGTCAACACGGGCTTATTAGGGACGACACTTTCCGCTTAAGGAATTAATAGTGTAAAGGAAACATAAATCCAGTCTAGGCGGAAAGTGTCGTCCCTGTTAGCATTTGTCACCCCAGACACAGGCTAATCTGGGTCGATACTTAACGCACATGTACGAAGCCCGGGTTTTCCAGAGCGAGACACAATTATAAAATGGAAGACAATAACAAACGGTAACTTACTCCTACCTGTAACTCGCGCACGCTGAAGGAGTCGTCGTGGTCGCGGTGGGTGCTACCGAAGTTGACGGAAGTGAAGCCGCCACAGCCCACGTAGTAGTGCTCGAAGTACTCCATGTCGTCCAGCATGAAGATTCCCTTACGTTTCTTGCGGTGGAACTTTATCTGTTTTGGGGGGATGCAAAACAGTAGTTATGCGCTTTGGAATTTATCAAGATTATGGTGGATAATGTTTTTTAGGGAATACATAAACTAGAAGTTATGCGTTGTGGAATGGTTGAGACAAAAGATGTGTCATAAAATGTAAAAATTTTGCGGAATAATGTTGACAGAAAATATTGTCAGGTTAAAGCTATTATGAAAAGCTATATATTTAAAAAGAACAATGATCAAACAAGTATCAACTCATTTCCTTTTCGAAAATATATTTCATAAGTTGTTTTTTGAGTTGTCAATGACTTGTTGATATATAAACCATATATAACCGCGCCCACCTACCCTGTGCCACTCGCCATCATCCACCCGGATGTGCGGAATGGTGAGGTCAGCGTACGACGAGCGACAGCGTATCTTGAACTGCACGTAACCGTCACTGATCTCCGCGGACACCATGTCGTAGATGTCGTTGCGGCGTACGGCATAGAACAGCGTCCCGTTGCCGGATTTTGTATTGAACTCAAAACGCAAAGTGTGCCTGAAAACAGAAATGAAATTGCAATGTATGTAACAAAATAAACGTGGCTTGTATTGAATGTTTGGTGTGTGTTTTTTTATAATTATTTCACGTATGCGTTATTGGTCACTTACACAATTTATGTATCAAATTTTAATACGAGATTATCTATTTTACACTTTAGTTGGTCCTCCAATAATTTCTCTGTGCTCGAGTGAGAACATTATAATGTGCCCAATACACAATTTATTGGAAAATATATTCGTAAATGAAATTCAATGGGAATTTAATTGTTCGTTTAAAATCTTCGTACCCATCATCAAACGGTGTAGACAGAGTTTCAATATAGACACGACTCTGTTCAATAGGTTCTATTTTCACCCCAGCATTTGACTCAATGTCGACGACGGAGTTCTGAAACAGATGACGCGAATACGGTTCTAGTTTTTGAAGACTATTTCATTACATTAAATATGCGCAAGAAGAATGGGTATTTTTCTTTTCATTATGTTTATTACTTATATTATCAGACTTAAACATATTTAGGATCTCAAAACTACACCAGTCCAAAACCGTATCGGCACGACATTGTTTATTTTGTGTTATATGGATACAGACAAAACTTTACTTAAAACATAATCATTTTATTATTAGCAGATAAACAACATAAAATATAAATGAATTTAAATTAAATGTATTGAATTCATAGCCCAAGAACGTGCATACTTCAGATAAAATTGCATCATATAGTATTGTATTTTTTTTATATTTATAACAAAGTCTCAACGAATCTTTCACTTAAAATCAGGGGATTTATAGACGAAGCATTATGCATTGATATTCGTTTGTCCAACTTACCTCCGAACACGTGGTCGCCTGTCGACGTATGCTGCCGCCATCGACCCCAGAACACACCAGTATCGCACAAACCACAAGTTGGGATAACAAACAAAATATATCCCGCACATGTATATCCATAATAAACCGCTGCGTATAACGAAACGTCTTAAATCGAATTTAAGAATCCTTTTTATAAATCAATATTTATTAATGTACGATCAATGTGTCCTGTATTGAAGATAAAATGTTTTTATATATTAC
Organism: Dreissena rostriformis; assembly: GCA_007657795.1. Taxonomy (NCBI): domain Eukaryota; kingdom Metazoa; phylum Mollusca; class Bivalvia; order Myida; family Dreissenidae; genus Dreissena; species Dreissena rostriformis. The sequence continues at coordinate 60,421 of VMBQ01001099.1, read as the reverse complement.
TGTACATATAAATGTATACCAATAACTTATCAAAAAAGCACACACTTTGCAAACAGCTTAAATTTCTATTAATGTTTAGGTAAAGTCACATTTGCCTTCGTTAAGGTTGAACCTCATGTCATATGTTGTACTGGATAGATATTGAGCGATACAGCTCGAGACCGACTGTTTAAATACCTTCTGACAAAGGTCGTCGCTTCGCGTTGCGAAATTCTGTTGTACAGGTAATTCATGTGTAGCGACAAACGATCGTACAGTAGCCGATGAAGCGTTCACACTGCGTAGCCATACCGTCTAATAGAAGGTTTTATTGAGCTTGTTACAATTAAACTTGCGGTTTAATCAACTGAGGGTTTATTCACCTTTACAATTGCAATGACTGTACATATACTGTAAATATTTATATGTATATGCTATAAAAGCTCACACTGCTTTTCAAAAAATAAAAGATTGAATGGGTTACTGACCTGTAATATTGCTTTCAAGGAGCAATAACTTTATAAATGAGTCGCACGCTGAGAAAACGGGGTTAAATGCATGTGCGTTAAGTATCATCCCAGGTACGACACTTTACGCCTAAATATTTTTGTCAGGAAGAATTGTTTGGATTTTTGTCAGGAAGAATCTACCTTCAAACAAAAAATACAATAAAAGCGGAAAGTGTCGTCCCTGATAAGCCTATGCGGACTGAACAGGCTAATCAGGGACGAAACGATAACATATGCATTAAAACCCCTTTTCACAGAGCGAGGCTCAATTATGTTAAAAATAATGAGTAGTATTTTATAAAAAAAAGCCTTTTGAAAACTCAAGTTACTATTTAAGTTCTTAAGAATTGAAATTTAAAGCGAGTATTGTTTATCGTGTCTAGTATTCTATCAGATACGCGCCTAGTGCAACAGTTACTCATGACCGCATCAACAATTACAATGAACTTCCATATAAGGAATGGTAATAAAGTGAGTTCAACATTGCATACGTTCATTAATGATTCATTCATTGTACCGGTGTTTTTGTACGTCAACTTAACAATTATTTGCGTGTTGTGTAGTTTTTGTAAAGCGTGAGTTCTCGATTGCAAACTAATAATTCACCTAAGAATTATCTTTCTTAATTAGGTGATACGCTTTGACATTGCTTAATATGGCATCAGATGATGGACTTAGTTATCGTACGTACATACACAGGAAGATATATAAACCAGTGTAACATTTGTATCATATAGCGGCCGGTAATATTGCTGTCACGAATTATACTCCATATAGGTATTACTGTCATTTCATCATATCACGTATATCTTTAAAACATTAACCACAAAAAGTAAATAATTCTAAAAATATTTTTATGTTTGATATACATATGAGTGCGGATACGTTCAGTAGGCGTAGTGGTGGACAATTTAAGCCACTGACGAAAATCCTAACCCACGGAGTTTTGATTTAACACTGACGTATGGAATTAATGTCATTAAACGCGATTAAAATATAATTTCATATATACCATAAACACGCATAATAAATAACGTTCTTGAAACTGATCGTACATAATTAAACGCTTTCAATAGCATTTTCACATTCTCATTTAAATGATACAACTATAATTATGCATTTGCATGGCGAGCTTTACTTGGCGGATGCTTACTCATGCTTGTATTTTGTTTTATTGTGCAACGTTGAATTACGTACTGCTGGCTTGCATGTTGTTGTATTTTTTAATAAAGCTCAACATATTCAAATTTGATTAAGAAGATGAAATATGTGCATATTCAAGATATACTTTCATTACAGAACGCACCCGGTCAAAATAAGGTCCAATTTATCAAACACGCGTCTCGAAGCGATCAATGTATGTCAGCACCTTGAAATAAAGTACTGATAGTATTTCATTACAGAACATACCAGTTAAAAAATAAGGCCCAATTCAGCAAACACGCGTCACGAAACGATTTATGTATGTCAGCACTTTTCAATGAAGTATTGAACTATAAGTATAATTGTCCTTATATGATACAATGTTGAGACGTCTTTTAGATCATTATCGGCATTGATACAAAGATAAATGCATCATTATGATTTGTCCAAATCTTTCATATTTGTATAACGTTCAAATAATTCATTTACGCTTTATTTGATTAATGACAGAAATTTAATTGAGTTTGTAAACAATCCCTAGGTATAACCTTACCGAGTGCATGTCGCCAACGTCAACTGCACTACAACTATATCTTGTACTGAGGTTAAGAACAACATTCTTTATCGAGTCAACAACATTTTAATATTGAACATGAAATCGTTCAGAGTTTTATTGTGTCATGTTTTGTTTGATTTATGACGACATTATTTATCTATCCGTTATTTAAACGGTTTTTATGAGTTTTCAAGGGACGGTCATCCCGGTCAGAGAGGAATGTCGTATCTGCGTCAGCTCTTCTACTAAAACAGCATTGATGCATCATTTGTTGCGATGAATTGTTGTATTAAAACTCGAATACACGCACAAGGGCGTAGTTAATGTAGCGACAGAGGCGGCGATGTCCACCCAACCCCTCCAAGATTTGGGCTAGCTTACGTCAAGTTAATTGGTTGTACCATCTATTTAGAAGGCACTATCGGTGTTTTGGTAGCATTTACCGTGATTTACAATTATTTTTGTCTTAATCGTTCGCCTTAATAAGTGGTAAGTTTCGATTTAAAATGATAATTTACTCAAACTTGGAGTGAAAAATAATATACATATCAATCTAAACTGATATTTATTTCAATCAGATATTATTTGATCGGCTATGTTGAAAGATCTTTGTGTATGTATCGATGTATACAAATATTTTTTTAACAACCAATACATTTCTGTTTCGTAAACGTACATTTGGAAAGACGAAACCAGAACCATATTCATTCCAAGTCTCTTGGTTTGATGCGTGTGCATGACTCCATCACGAATAGGTTAGTATTGTGCAAAATGAGGTAATTTTGTTTATACGCATTCACAATTAAAGTTGTTATATAAAAGTAAAACAAAGAAAGCCACGTGTATCTCATGATCATACTTATAATCATCAATCAATAATAAGATTTCACATTTTTTAGCATTCATATTAGATCATTAATTTACAGAAATGCTTATTCTTCTTTTCCGACAAAATACCTCACATTCTGTCATCTCTGCAGTAAAGCCAAGCAAAATCAATGACACGAAGATAGAGGGTAGCGTCATCATATAGGGATTCTAAAACTGGAACTATTGTCTCTAGAAAGTCTAACAATACGAAGGAGGTCTTCTGCATTACCCGTCACATTCTGGTAATGAGTGAGATATCGTTTTGTGCCACCACCGCAAGACGACTAAAGACGTATCTTAGGACGCCCATGACGCATTAGCGACTCACAGCCCTCCTGACGCCTCACTTTCATAGAGATAGATTTAACGATATGAGCATGGAGACCATTGCCATTGGTCTTTTTTTAGCGCGAACGAGTCGCGATTGGGCATGCTTAAGAAGAGTGTGTAAACACGTTAGGTTGTGTTGTTGTGTGGCCAACATGTTAGCGTATTGCTGGTGTTGTTTTTTTATTGCTGAATTTCAAGTTGTAAATCACTGTTTAGATTTAGCTTATACATATATCGGTAATCAAACCAAATAACAGAATCAACTTATTACATTTTTGTGTATTTCGTATACTTTTCAGCATGTTTAATGTTCACCGCACAATCTTTAAATGTCAGCTACGCCCCGGACGACTGCCTAGGTGGTTCATGCACAAAGACACCTCAACAGTAATATCATGTTGCTATTTGGAGAATAACTTATTAATGTTATTATGTTACTATGTAATATGCAATTAATTATGTTATATCTTGTTTCATATCATATCATATGATCCTATTGAATTCAACAACGCATATTGAATGACAACAGGGTGCATCATATTTAATAACTTTCATTTTAATCAAAGATGAACAAAATTGTATATGATAAGATTTAAATGCACACCATAACAGCTGTTAGGGTTTGAATCTCATTCATGTTAAATGGTAAAGCTTTCTTACTTTCTGAATGAACGATCATATATCGATCTTAAATCGATTTGGGATCAATAGAAAACTAATTAACGTCGCTTGATCCAGAAAGAAAAACAACAACATCAGGAAGCGCTTCTTTGAAACTCGGTCAACATGAACGAATTGTGTTTTATTGATTCAGTATTAAGTCTGCACTCACTCATTGATTACTATTTTCCAGAAAATGCCTTGTAATTCCCTTTAACTACACTTAAAACAATCATTCAGTGCTGATGTCAAAAAAAAGGTAGGTAAGTTGCTTGACATCAATGTGCGTTACGTCAGTATCAGTATCTTTTCTGAGCAATGTGAATCATTTTTGTTTGCACATACTCATTTTCCTTCCGGTTCACAATCTTTCGTCATGGTTGATATCAATGTAGTGGGACATATTCGGCCTTTTCATAATGCATTTTATCAATAATATTATATTGTTGTAATTTCGTTATTATTAATGAATTTAAATGTGTGTCTATAGGCAAACTCGCTGTTAAATGGTATCACGTTTCTGTCACAATCACAGTAACTGCGCCTTGTTCTGGTAGAAGGGGGCTTATTGCAGTCCGCACAGGCAAATCAGGGATGACACTTTCCTCTTAGACTGGATTTTTTTTTTGAAGAGACTTCTTTTAAACGAAAAATTCCTTAAAAGCGGAACGTGTCGTCCTCGATTAGCCTGTGCGGACTGTATTAAGCCCCGTTTTTACAGAGCGATAGTCAATTAAATGAAGGCCAGACCAGAAAGAAAAGAAAAACGGAATATCAAGTTATGAACACATCATCTTCTCCGCATTGCGTCGCATTGATTTGTAAATCAATAAGATATATAACATTATACAAGTTGAATAAAACAAGATTTTTGATTATTGATCATAAGATCAGAACGCCTATACATCTTAAATATAAAGTATTTCGTTTACAACGGTTGAAAACTTTCGTTTACGCAGAACGAGATAAATATTTTATTAATGGCTAAAATGCTCAAAAGCGTATGCATTCATAGCAAAATTTTGTGTTTGGACTTGTTTATCTCCATAACAAAATGACTTATGGTTTTAAACCAGTTGTTTGCATACACGCCACCAACCGTTGACAAACCAATAAGTTTATAGCCCGAAACAAATTTCAGCCCACTATGCAAAAGGTATTTTAGTTAACAATCGTACTAATGAAACTCGTGCACGCCTTTTCAAAACATAATTTGGATGTTCGGACACAAAACAACACGTTACAACAGCATGATCTCACACGATAGGAATAATATGTACCTGTTTGCTCTGAAAGTTAATAATATTGTTTATATGATCGCAATTGGTATATTATATAGCAAACGAGTGGTTGTGGTTAATTAAAAATTATGGTAGAATGCTGTTTGGATATTAGAATGTGCATATATATCCAAGCTATGTATAAGGGCATTATACACCCTGCGTAATGGCTTTTTCCTGAGAAACATGTATTGGGATTGTCTGGAGTTATTGCTTTACGATGCTAAGGTCTGAAATCTTGAGATGCATTAAGATAATCTGGAGTTAATATTATACAATGCTTGTCAATAAGAAGAAATTTACTTTACAACTTTATTGACTTCATTTTATCTTGCCTCATTGTTATTTTTTGCTAGGGCAGTATTACATTATTTAGCAATAAAATTGAAATTAAATCGAATGTGTTGTTTATTTAATTGCTTTGTTTTATTTATACTGTTACGAAGTTCATTATTATTTACATGTTTGTTCGTGATTACTTCTGTGACAAGTGTCAGGTTTTACTTGCCTCTCAACTGGTAAAAACAAACTATGCTTTGCAAAGATCGTTCCAAGGTAGTAACCGCATATTTATTCATTCTTATGTGTACGGTTTTGTTGTATGTTTGTCCTGTATTGTAAATTCAATGGGTCACTTGCCTGTAATAAAAGACTAGCGGATATTAACAGGAACGTTGCTCCTGATAATGTTTCTAAAGTATCATTATTTCCATATTAATAGTTGACCGACATATTGTTTGTGTCATAACTCATTAAATTTTGCAGGAACATTGTATACATCCGTAATCAAACATGAAATATATATATAAGAAACTGTCAATATAAACAGGAATGCACTCCGGACTTACACATTTTAAAATTACGAAGAAAGTTATCAAACATAACTGACGCTTAACAAATGTAACATTTTTTGTCATATCTGTTACAAAAACGTGTGTGATTTTGTTTCAAAGCAAATGTGTACATGTGTTGTGTTTACCATCGATAACCATGCGTATCTAAAGTACTTTTGTAATCATGCTGAATTGTATCTGTTCGATTGATCAAACAAATTAAACAATCAACTGCTGAGCACGTTTACTTCGGAAATGTGGACTAGTGATGACTAAAGTGGTCGTAAACATACCTCGATGACTTTCTTCGCAACAAAGAGCACACGCACTTTTTGCAAATATAGATAGAAACCTTCCACCAAACATTCTACTCTCAATACACATTAGTGCTTCAACTGGTGGAAACAACACATTTATTACATAACATGAATGATAACACATGGATATATGTTTTGCTCCTAAGTATTGCAATATTGTTCAGTGATGGGGCTAATCAAATATACTACCCGAAACCGTTTCAGCTTATTTCAACATATGTAAGGCAACATACCATTCCCCTTATAACATGAACGAATATGATTGGCGCATATTTGTCTACTAAGTTTTTGTTCAAAATAGTATTAAGGTTTTGACAGAGGTAAACACCGACAACGTAGTCATGGAACCAGCGTTCGAAAAAGTATTATTCCGATATGAAAATAGTTTATGTTGGACAGTCAATATTAAAACAAAATTAACAAAACAAATAAACAAGTTCGTTTGTGTCGTTATTTAATATACTAATATTAAGTGGATGCGTCTCTGTATTATCACCACTTTATTCGTAAGAGCAACACAGTTTAAAGTTACCAAATGCATTTCTTTCGTTATTATGTTAAGAAGGTTTACCCATGTACAATTTCATTTGCAAAGTTTTAATGGTGGTGGTAAAACGACACAAATAAGTGTCTAATAGCATACAGATATTAATAACTTGATTAAAAGTATGCACTTTTAAACTATGTTGATAATTTATTAAATGTTTAACGCAAAGAAACAATTCGTTTCCGTTTGACCTAAGCGTTTTTCGATGCTTTGCCAATACTGCCTTATAAAAGGTGATAAACACGTGTTTGCTATATAATTTGTAACTTTACACAGACAGCCATATTCTTTTATAAATGTCTACAGTCAACATTTCATATATGAAACATAAATTTTCGCTAGTAATGATACCAAGAAAAAAATACCAAGTCAAGGAAAATAAAAAACAAATCACAAACAAGCCCAAGACAAGTAAATATTTTAATAAAAAATGTTAACTCTTTAAAACATATTTTTAGTATGGATAAGGTAGATTAATCGGTCATCTGGAAGGATCGTTTGTTTTAGCAGGTTGTTAAAACAATTAATTCCTCAAACTACGTGCACAATTGTGCGGGTTGTCCGCTTTCTGGAAGAATGCAAGCAGTTTTGTTTTTCGTCCCCAGTAAATCAACAATGAATTTGAGTCTCTCCCTCTCTCTGTTGAAAGACCTTGAAAATGTCTTAGATCAATCAAACATTATGCGACAATTATTTCATTGCAGTTACTACGTCCACGAATTTACTATGTCTGCGTCTTTGCAAGAATGGTGATGCAGGAATAACGAGTCTTTGAAATTGAAAGCTTTTGAGGTGTGGGCGTTATTGCAATATCGTATTGCTAGATGGTCGACGGTGCACTAAAATGTTGAAAGCCTTTGGTATATCATCTGTTATCAATGTCATGCCTGGTTCAGCAAAGTTCGAATACTAGTAAAAGGATTTATACTACATGTTTGGGGAGTATTTGGTTCAATAAGAAAAGTTATATATTCTTACTAAAACATAAAATGATTTATCTTTGATCAATTTGGAATCGATCGAAAACTAATTCGTTCTTTCATATAGAAAGGTAAACAAGGACTCGCGTCTCGAAACTCGATTCAACATGAAAGAAACAGGATTGGTGTAAAAACCCATAAATAATTTATGTAACAAACCCATGTGTGTGGGATAGAATACATTTGTTAAATCCTATGCATATTTCCCTTTCAAAAGTAGAAAGAGGTAACAAGACGCCTAACATGTAGAGTTGTCACAACAACACTCCATTCAATACATTCAAAATTGGTGTTCATTTTTATGTAGTTAATGGCGTTAATTTCACTGCAAACTATTCTGAGGTGGTCTCGAGGAAAACCGCATGTGCGTAAAGTATCATCCCAGATTAGCCTGTGCGGCACATGCTTAACAGGGACGACACTTTCCGCGTGGACTGGATGTTCATTTAGAAAAGACTTCATTTAAACAAAAAATGCCATAAACGCGGAAAGCGGAATAAGCCTGTTCGTACTACACAGGCTTATATGGAACGATACTTCACGCACGTGCATCAAGCGTGGGTTTCGCAGAGCACGGCTTAATGACGAATTTCAAACCTTATTTGTTTGCATTTTGCTGTTCGATGTCGATTAAATATGACGAGTACCACGTGTCATATAAATATTAATAAATACATTACATATTATGTATAAAGTACTTTAAAAGGAATGGGTCAAGTTTAGGTCGACAATAACATGGTATAAATCATTTACGGAAAAATCTTATTAGTACTGGAGTACTGAATACTACACTGTGGTTCCTAATTACAATTGCACAGCCCTGGAAAATATGCTGTTTGGTAAAACCCTGTAAATACCATGTACACAGTCAAAAACTAATATATCTTATAGAATGTAAGCATTACCTTATCTTCATTGGCTAACATGATCATTACATTTCAGGAAAAAATAACGCTAAGATGTTTGTTCATTTCGCTTTAACGTATTGTGTACAGCATTACAACACATTGAGGTCCATACAACTTTAAAATATTTTAGTTGGGTTATATTGTTAGTTAACATTAACATATGTTTATGTTTACCAATTATTAAAACAATTTTGTGGCTAAGTTTGGATACGGTATGTCGCGTGAAATATGTAGGAGTGCTATCATACAGCAAATGTTGATTAAGTGAAATGAGGCTTAACTCGGTTAAGTTGTTAACTCATTGTTTACATACACTTAACCAACTGATTACAGGCTATCTAAATTTGGAAATCATGAATGAATTATTCATCACGTACAAATGTCAACGTAAACCGTGCGTTACAAAAGATGTAAACAAGCTCAATTTTCAAATTATTCAATTATATACAACTGTTGAATATTATTTGTATAATGGTTTAAAAAATGGTCCCATAAAGTAAACGTATATTATTAGTTTCATAAAGGAAATTATGCTACATGGCCAATAAAGTATACGAAAATATAAATATCCTACAAATCAAATGGAGTGTGGCGTTAACAATAGCAATTAAACAGACACTACAATTTGTCTGTGTTTTGAAATCATCTCTAGAACAAGAATATATTAGTGCTTCGTTTTGTTCCTACATAATGTATTATATAAAGACTATCGAATGCATGTGTGTAAAACAAACTACATCATAATATTTTAAACAATTAATATTGTTTTCTTAAAAATGAGCTTATTGATAATATTAGAGTGATCATTTAAACACCATGACGTCACTAGGAAAGAAAGTATCGTCTGCACATGAAAGTCCTTTATTTAAGGCGAGTGACCGATTGCCTAGTCAGGATAATACATACGACAGCTCGTTAAAGCACAGAAATACTGTCGACATCGACTTTAACGGTCAATGCAAGACATCTGGGCTTTAAAACGCAGTCTGGTCGGGAGCTAGTGTACTGTCTGTCAATAAATCATTCAAGATTTCGTAGTCTCATCAGCGGACAGGGTAGCTCCAGACCAGACTGAGCGGATGCGCAGGCTTGTCTGGAGCTACTCCAACCGCATATCGCCTAAGACCCATTTTCGCATGGCGCATCTGTGCTCCTTTTGAAATGCCCAGTGCCAAACAAGCTGATTTACGACTGTGCACGGTCGTCCTCCCAATACAGCATTCTGCAACTTCAGGGACAACTCCAACCGGATGTGTGATTAATTAAGTAGCAATAGTGGTCAGATGAAACACCGCGTTGGTCGTCTGAGTAAAGTTAAACAGAGAACGCACGTGCACTCAAAGCTTTTATGTGTACAGATCACAAGGGCAGATTTGTGCTTTGAAGTTTTTTTCTCTGTTTGTCATCACTTGTCCGCCAACTGGACTGACTGATGTTCAATAAATTGAGCTGCCTGTTGGAATCGTAATTTATTTAAAATAGCAAACAATTCGCGTAAGTAATGGATATAATTTTATACAAGCAATGTTAAATATAATCGCATTGTTGCATACGATGCGCACGATATTTATTTTAATGTGTAAAATGTTCGCATTAGTTTACTAACATGATTCAAAAACAAACATGAAGTCTGATAACAATTGTGGCGATTGACAAGCACAATTCAGTAGAAAACAAGTATTCGTCTTTTTTTATGTGTGGTACTTTTTGTTTTAAAATAGCTCAATTTAAAATTTAAGTGTTTTCACAAGTTAAGTACAAATACATCTCTCTATGTTGTTTACTTGTGTCGTTGAATGACACGGATTTATTCTTATAAATATAATAAGTGACAAGTTTCTTGGAGAAGATGTTCATACCCGCAACAATTAACCCTTTGCATGCTGGGAAATTTGTCGTCTGCTAAAATGTCGTCTGCTGATTCTCTAAAATTAGCATTTTCTTCAAAAAAAATTCAAAGAATACTATCAGAATAGCAAACAGTTTGGATCCTGATGAGACGCCACGTTCTGTGGCGTCTCATCTGGATCCAAACTGTTTGCAAAGGCCTTCAAAATTCGGTTCCAGCGCTCAAAGGGTTAATGTATGCAAATAAAACGTCGGTTTCAAACGGCGTGGTATCCTGCGTGCTTTCAGTACACTGATAATGCTGGGCACGGAGATAATACAGACTTCAATTAGGAATCGGAGTGTTGGGTCGGTAAGTGTGTTTTTAAGTAGTACCATCTGTATTCTTGAGACAAACGTTTACAATAAAATGAAACGTATTATCAAAAGCATCGGATGGTACCCACCCTTATATTCAAGAATAAGTAAGCATCGTCCAAATGAAAGAGATCCGCGAGATCTCTGACTTTGAACAAGTTATTGCTCTGAAAGAGTGTATGGTAATTAAACTTAATACATGTACAAGCATGCTTGCTTGATTCGGGAAAAAAAAACATGTATTGCGTGTAAAGGGAAATGAGCAATCTTTAAAACGTGCATCGAAAACACTATCAATTGGACATGTTTTCCGAATAACATTTCATTCAGCACAAAAAACCTCATGGTCTAAACACTCAAACTGCTTAAAAACAAGTCACCAAACGTGTTTTGTCAATCTTAATCTGTATACACATTAAATTAAAAGTCACGCATTTACCATATATTTACATTTTTTATATTCAAGACTTGCATATGTCTGAGTTTCAAATATCTTGACATCAGAGAAGGCAATTTTGCACATATACAAACAGTTTTGATTTTGTTTTGAAGCATATTTTATATATCTTTTTAAATCTATGAACTTTAAACAATCTTTAATCGGGCTAATTTATTGGGTTTCGCTTCGTTTTATTATTCATACATTATGCAACTGTATTAAACTACACAGTTCAGCATAATTCGTTACGGTGGTTTCTTTACATTGTTTTCGTAAGCGCACGCATATGGACTGAGACGCATGGCAAACGCACAGTTGCTTAAAGCTTTTTTGATTTTTGCGGTCGCGAATTTGCGCAATGCTGACGCATGAATCCTTACTAAGACGGACACTTACCATGTGGCAATTAAACAAAATATTTAATTGATACAGTTTTCACATATATCATTATAACTGGCAAATACAATATAGTTTAGCTTTGGCTAATATGTTGCAGTTGAACTGCAGCGTTGACAATAGAGGTCTAAGCGGTGCCTGTGGCCAATCAATTACTAGTTGCCTAGCAACTGGACTACCCCGGGAGCAGGTACCGAGGGACGATAAGAGTGGTTCTTCATGAACTTAGTTCTTCTTCTTCCATTTGATGTACTAATCTCACTCTGGAGCATACTCGTACATTTGAGTATGTACAAGGTGATCGTGAGAGTGCGGTTAAAACATACAAATAAAACCTTTAATATTTATAATATGTACAGTCAGAAAGGCTCAATGTTAGAGTTGGAGGCCGGCCAGTCCATTCCTGAATAACTCTGGGGTCTGTAGAACTGTGAGGTGCTTTGGTAGCTTGTTCCCCAGTCGAGCTCCAGAGATAAAGAAGGAGTGACGGTATGTGCTTGTTCTGCAGTATGGTATCCAGTAACGGACCACCGCACCATCCATGTCGTCTAGTCCATGTAGACGTGTAGATGTAATGGATCGCCGGAGAGGATCGGTGGCTGGGATGTCGAGAAGACCATAGGTGATCCGATACATCATCAGGAGTTTTGAGTGCTGGCGGCGGAGTTCTAGGGTAGGTAGCCCAAGGTCTGCGATCATCTGGCTAGTGCTGCTTGTTATCCTGTAATTGCCTGTGATGAATTGCGCTGTTTTTCTCTGCACAGCCTCTAGCTGTTGGATGCATGTCTGTGTGTAAGGGTCCCAAGCTGCTGATGCGTAGTCGAGGACAGGTCTGACTAGTGACTTATAGCACTGCAGCTGTATGTCTATCGGGCAGCTGGAGAGGTTTCTGCGGAGGAAGGCGAGAGAGTTATTGGCAGACTTTGTGCGGCTGTCCACATGAGGTTTCCAGGAAAGATCGCTGGCAAGTGTCACGCCTAGATACCTTCCTGTCTTGGCTAAGGCTAGCTGGTGCCCGTGGATGCTGTAGTCTGCTTGTATCGGTGTTCGCTTTCTCGTTATTCTCAGTACCTCACATTTGTCTGGATTAAAGGACATCTTCCAAGTTGTTTCCCACTCTTGGAGGGCATTGAGGTCATCCTGTAGTGCCTGTGCATCCTCTGGAGACTTGATCTTTCTGTACAGAAGACTGTCATCCGCGAAGATCCTTGTTGTCGATTTAACTTTGGAGGGCATGTCATTAATGTATACCAGGAATAGCATGGGCACTAACACCGAGCCTTGAGGGACACCCGATGTCACTGGTGCTGGGTTTGACTGAACACCCTCAACCTGTACCTGTTGACTTCGGTTTGATAGAACGCTTCTGATCCAGGTGAGGATGTTTCCACTGATGCCGTAGTGCTTCAGTTTCACAGCAAGGTGTTCGTGCGGGAACTTGTCAAACGCCTTACTGAAGTCGAGTAAGATGGCGTCTATCTGCTCACCGCTCTCAAGAGCTGACGAAAGGTCCTGTAAGGTCAGAAGTAGCAGCGTTTCACATGACCGGCGCTTCCTGAACCCATGCTGTGATTCTGACAATATGTTCAGGTCTTCCATATGCTGCATTATCTGGCTGTGTATGATATGCTCCATTATTTTACAGCAGACAGAGGTAAGGGAAATAGGCCTGTAGTTGGCAGGGGTGCTTTTGTCGCCCTTCTTGAATATTGGAGCCACCAATGCTTGCTTCCAGTCATCAGGCACACAGGCTTGTGACAGAGAGGCCTGAAAGATGAGGGTCAACATAGGTGATAGTTCACTTGCAAATTCCTATGGGAACCTTGTAGGGATGGCATCAGGTCCTGTTGCCTTGTGTGGGTTCAGGTTCCGCAAGAGTTTGTGTACACAATCATTTCCTATGTTGAATGTTGTAATTGGTGGGTATGGTGTTCCGCTCATCTTTGGGATGTTACTTGGGTCAACTTCTGTGAACACACGTGTGAACTGCTCGTTCAGGATTGCAGCCTTAGACATTGGGTCGTTATACAGGAGACCTTCATGTTTCAGGGGGGGGGCCCGGGGGGCAATACCACTGCTTCCACATCTTCTTGTTTTGATGAAGGAATACAGCTTCTTAGGGTTGCGATTTTCAAATACAGTATCGCTGATGTATGCATTGTATGCCCGTCTGCACTTGTATTGGACTGTCTTTTGCAGCTGCTTATATCGGGTGAGGTCTTCCGGTTCCCCTGTATGTTTGGATCTCTTAAGGGCCCTCTTCTTTTGTCTTGATAGGCGCTTGATCTTTCGATTAACCCAGGGTTGGTTGAAACGTTGTGTTGCAAGTTTAGATGGAACATGTTTTTCTAGAACTGCTTAAATTCTTTCCAAAGAGTGTGTTGATGTCTGTATCCGAGTTATGTCTGTTGAGGAAGATGTCACAAAATTCGTCAATAGTTGTGCGAGTGGTAGCAAGATCAGCATGTTTCCAAAGCAGAATCTTTCTCTGAGGTGGCTTGGATCTGGGAACACGTGTTGAGGCCTGCACAAATACAATGTCATGGCCACTGGCGCCTGGGACTGGCTTGATCTTCTCCACCAGTGATGGCCTATTTGTTATGAAGATGTCGAGGATGTTGTTACCTCTTGTTGGGAATGTTACGCACTGTTCTGCCCCTAAATCAGCAACGATGTCAAGAAATGTTTGGTTGGTCTTGTTGGAGTACAAATTACCGTTGATGGTATTTGTATTCCAATCGATGTCTGGCAGGTTGGCGTCACCAGCAATCCATATTGTAGCATCCGAGTTATGTCGATGTAGGTTGTTGATTACAGTACTAATTTCTTCCATGTATGTGAGGTCGCTATTAAGTGGTCTGTATAGTGATCCGATGATCAGGGTTTGCTTGCCTGGGCATTCGAAACGTGCACCACAGAATTCAGTCTGGGTTGTCAGTGCCATGTAAGTTCCAACTATGCTGTACTTGGCTGCAATCATCACTCCGCCATAGGGGTTGTTTGGTCTGTCACGTCTGGCAACGATGTGGTACCCTGCAGGGAGACCTTCTCTCTCATAAAAGCCGTTGTGCAGCCATGTTTCACAGCCAATAACGATATCGGGGTTTGATTCTTGGAGGAGTAGCCAGAATTCCGATCGTTTGGCTCGCATGCTCTGGAAATTGATCAGCAAAATCCTATATGATGCTTGTGTTTGTGCACGTTGTCTGGTATTCTTGATAGGAGACGAGGAAAGTTGTGGGGGGCCCGGTGACGACTGTGTACAGAGCTGAAGCTTGACGTCTGGGCATCAAGTGGGCTTGAGTGTTGACTTTGGTGTCTGTGGCTACCTTGGGTACTGTAGGAGTTCTCTGTTGCTACAGAGGTGTTGATGGTGTCAGCAGACACAGAGTTAAACAGGGAAGTTGAGAAGTTCGGCAGGCCGCAACAGTAGCAGACCCAGCTAGTGTCTTGTATGCCCTGGAAAACAGCCATGGACATGTTCAGGCATTTGGTGTGAAACCAGGTATCGCAGGAGTCACAACATACAGCATTCTGGTTGGATCTGCAAGGTGTTTGGCACTCACCACAGGGGAATCTGTATGGTGGGCCTGGGTTAGGGTGGCAGTCATTGGATTATGTGATCCTGTTGTGGAAGTAAGATCTGAAACCTGGATGTGTCAAATCATCTGGTGGTCTTAACTGGACAAGAAATAAGAAATAAGAACACATATGAAGATTCATTTCAGGAGATGTGCTTCTTTTTCAGAATATACCGTTCGAAGGATGTCCGAAATGTTCGTCCAAAATATATGTTACTTTTAACAAGATCGTTTTTGTGGGTGTTTAGCTGGACCGAGTTATGCGTTGCTCTGTAGAACAGATGGCTGGTAGCAGTGGATGTTATCTGGTAACAAACAAATGAGTACCTGACTGTAAAAAAATAAATAAAATAAAGTTTCGCATCACGATCACCTTGACCTTGACAGTATATGTGCAACTGTCTGTTCAACAGGACTTTGTTCATTCATACACTATAAAAAGACATGTGTTAGAAAACGAGCAACGAGCAGGTTTAAATTGTATATCTGTATCACGTAAACGTATTTTTTTTATTTAAGAATATACGTTAGCGATTACATTTTATTCAACTTTGTATACAGATTATGGCTTCAATAGACATCAACCTATTTTCTTACATCAACATCTAGTATGGGTATGTATTTGATTTAGTATTTACTCTAACTACTCTTTGATTTGCACAATGATCAGCGTTTAAAGATGCTAAAAATAGAGTGAGGTAAAGTAGCTTTATAACATAAATGTACAAACTGATCATATGGATAACATGTTTACTTCCAACGTTTACCTTATATTATTTCACGCATTAATATCTTATATAAAATGTTCATGATATTTAAGCAGAATTGTGAAAAGAGACTATTGTTATAGCATGATTATCAAATGGGGTATTTTCGATAAAATCGTTTTCTCGTGTCTAAGGTTTCATTACATGTGCATGTTAAATGTGTACTCTGTTCCACTACTGAATCAAAGCGCCGTAAGAATAGAAAGACCGTTGGAGAGACAAGAATCTTAAAACATGTGAATCTATCTTGAACCGTTGATTTTGATTTGTTTATCTAAATTAAATCAATTGTTTGTAATATGAATTTGACTATAAATTTATATTAACTCAAAATTCTAATACGAATCGCGGTTCGTTTTCTTAAGAAGAACGTCATCACATGTGGGTTATTTCTGTTATAAAAATGGGCGGAACCTTATGTTTCGAATGTTGATCAGGATGTTTGTAGCACATTGTTCATATAGGATCTGACACGAGTTGTCATTTCCTACCCTTATTTAATGAACGAGTTCTGGAATTGTGAAAATCAACACCTAAGCGTTTTTGTCAGTTCAAAAGCTGGAAGTTCTTAAATTATTGTAACTGATCGTCCTTATAATATGGCAGCCACTTACACGTGGATTATTTATTTCAAAGTCAATGGCGAGATTTGCATGTGCTTTGAATGGTTGTGCGGCGTACTGAATAATACTTGTAAGGGATCAGTCGATGCCCTGAATCACGGTCAAAACCGCTCTCAATTAATTACTCATGCACTTTGTACACACTGGTCATGTTACGATTGCAATAACATGGACACGGAAATGCCTTGTTCATCGACGCAAAACCTGTGAATCTCCAATGGCAGTCATTTGATTAAAATGAATAAATTAAGTATTTTCAGAAGGTAACATAGTAAGAAACTTGTATAATAAACAAACACTTTCGTAAAAAAAAATGAATCAGCCATTTGATACTTGTATGATTACAAACACTTAAATAAAACATTTGATGCAGTCATTTGATGCATAAGTACGGAGATACTTTTCATTTAGATATTGTAAACGACTTAGTCAGAACATTTAACCAGAAAACGTTGCTAAACGCAAACTGGATTGTGACTCGTTGCATGTCAACAGCGAAGTCATCAAGGGATTGTCTGGGAACTATCTCTAATTGATGCATTCACATATAACTAACAATTACTAATCAAAGACAACCTAGTAAATGGTGGCCATTTTCAACAATAATGTTGTGTCTGCGACTTTGTTTTCTTATTCTTCCCATTAAGTGCAGGGATCCTCTGGAGCATCGACGCACTGTGATTGTACAAGGTCATTATGAGGAAACAAAAACAAGCTCATCTGAGTACAAAGTTATCATGGTTAGAAGTTGGTCGTCGCAAATTGTAATGAATATTTGTGTCTCTTTTCAGTCAAGTAGCCTAGTGAAAAGCCCTGGACATCTATTGTTTTTGTAGGAGACTTGCTGAACTGCATGTGTGTGTTATTTTTTCATACATAAACGTTGATGCGAATGACTTAATGTTACTGAAAATCTACTCACGTATACAATTTCTTTGGATCAAAAACATCTCAAGTCTACAAACGGTTGTACTATTGAACAAATGACCCGCGTCGTATGAAAATAGGTCGTGTGCCTTATGCGCCCAGCGTAGTACCATCAGTAGCTATGCTGTCCTCTAAAAAGTATCGCAAAGTTTCAATGCCTCTTTAGCAGTCAAGGTAGCACCTGACCAGACTGTGCGACAGCGCAGGCTAGTCTGGAGCTCTGCTGGTCGCATATGACATAGGACCCATTTTCCCATGACGCGGATCGAATAACGTCATTCTTGTCAAATTAACACTGTCGTGAATGAAAAGAATGTTAAGTGCAAAACTATAACTTGCTGCTATTGTTTTCGTTAATAGAGAAGCATCCCAACTGCCAAAGTATGTTTAATTCCGTAAACTGATGTACGTTCAGACAATGTTGTCTAATAATGAACGAATAAACAGATCAATTGTTTAATTAAAGACTGCAAATACAAAACAGTTCATAGTAACGACACAACGACTAATGGACGGATCGGTCACGACTAGCAATGGCATGTCGATATTAACGTTTGTATCTATACAACATCATAGATCACTGGGGCGTCTGTCGGTGCATTTCACGTGAGCTGAGATTCATCGAGTTACCCCGCATTATTACGTCCGCATCAATGTTTTCATAATCATTGTAAATATATACTGTACTTGTATGCGAGGCGAATGATAGTGTTCATCTGATGCGGCGTTTTCGCAATAGTATAGCCATGTTAAGGATTGCCAACCGTACCATAGTGATGACGACACAACGTTACCACCAGAGTTTACAAGACGATTTAAATGGATTGGCGTCCGACACAAATACGATACACGTGCTCCTCGTTCTAGACGGATGGCAACTACTTCAATTGCACTGTGAAATGGCGGTGTACTTGGGTGGTGTATCTATTCCCGTAGTTATCTTTACATTGCGTATACATCCGCTTAAATGGCCGTTTTTATGCTGTAAAAAAAAACAACATGTTCTGGTCAAATAAAATAAAAACACGACATAAATGGTCATAATAAAGTAAAACGCGTGTTAAATACAAAATAATACACATTATTTGTCTCATGTTGATGTAAAGCTTTTGACCCGTTTTAATAAAGTTTCTAAAAAAAATACAAAAGTAATAAATGCATACAAAAGCACTTCCAACTAAGTTTCTCGCGTTTTATAAAATTGTTTATAACGTATCATTTGTATAAACCTCTTTCTTGCCAGAAATTATGAATCTTGATTTAAATATACATTCATATGTTTGAAACACCGTCTGAACAATATTTTGTTGAATTATTCAACGAAATGTATGTACGCGCATTAACAATTTATAATATTAGCTGCAATAAATTCAGTCAGAGCGATGTATGGAAATGAGTCATTGAAACTCGATAAGAAATGCTTATGTGAGCAGATGTTCATTCTTATCTGATTTCAATGACATACTTCGGCCAATCCGATAATCTGTATTTACTTAAATCTTTCTCACGATGATCCCTATTTATATTGAAATTTGTTATTTATTGATATAACAAAAATATATGTTTTATATGTAATGTGTCATTCGCTTTTTATATTACTTTTTACATTAACACTGAAAAATAACAAATTCTAGTATACTGGAAAAAATAGGTGTAACATTTCTGACTGTTGATATTTTAGACCTAGTTTTGAGACCGATTAATTGCATAATATGCTTTTCAAAATGATTTGAACTGGGAGTGTGCGATTGCCACAATGTCATTGAATATATATAATAGCCGATTAACTAGAGGGCTTTTGTGGTAATAAATGGTGTAATCGAGAACATATACAACGTCTTAAAACATAATATAGACTTAATTACTTTACAACAAAACCATGGCTTAATGAGACTGCATTACATTAAAAATGAACAAAACTCGATTTAAATGTTCTTTCTTAAATCAAATCCTACTTCTGTGAGCTGATTTTATTTTATTACAAAGCTCTCATACATTTAACGCATATAAAGTCCTTAACTAAATAGCTATAGCACAAACGATGCGTTACAACGAACATATTTTTCGGCCCCACCCTTAGGTTGTATTGAAAATTCTAACGCAATACTACGAATCAATGGTAATCTGAACATGTTCACATGAACTCCAAATTCAGCCCAGTTAAAAACAAGTTTGTTTGGACCACAAACATAACAGTTTAACAAATTAAGCATTTTAAAAGCGTATTGCGTTTCGACTAAACTTTCGTATTTACAAACATCTTATTGCATTTTACAGAGGTGTATACACATATTCAGATATGCCAAGCCATTCTTGAGTGCCCATCTGGAAAGAAGGTATATACCTTTTTTTCATAATTTTTTTATATGCTTAAACAGTGTTTGTGCCTCGTGCTTCAAATTTGAAAAAAAAAAACAAAAAAAAAACGTTAAGCATAGAACATAAAAACGTCCGTTTTAGAATTTAATAGTTTCTCACAGCTTTTAACCCGAGAAACAGCTCCTTTAAGACACAAATAAACAAACAACCACAAAAAATAATCGAGTCGCAATATGGAAAAACCGAGCCTAATGCATATGCCAAGTGTCGTCCCAGATAAGCACTGTTAAATAGGAACGACAATTTTCTCCTAAGGAATGTTCCGTGTAAAGGAAACGAAAACCCAGTCCAGGCGGAAAGTGTCGTCCCTTAGCCTTTGTCACCACAAACACAGGCTAATCAGGGACGACACTTAACGCAATTGTACTAAGCCCGTTTTTTTTCCAGAACGCGGCTCAATTTTAAAACTGAATACAATAACAAACGGTCACTTACTCCTACCTGTAACTCGCGCACGCTGAAGGAGTCGTCGTGGTCGCGGTGGGTGTTACCGAAGTTGACGGAAGTAAAGCCACCACAGCCTACGTAATAGTGCTCGAAGAACTCCATGTCGTCCAGCATGAAGATGCCCTTACGTTTCTTGCGGTGAAACTTTATCTGTTCACGGGAGTAAAAAACAGTAGTTATGCGTTAGGGAAGTAATGGGACAAAACGATGTGACATAACATGTAGAAATTTCCCCGAATAATATTACAGAAAATTATGTCACTTTAAAGCCATTATGGACAACAAGACCTATATACAAAATAATCATCAAACAAGTACGAACTCATTGCCCTTAGGAAAATATTTTAATACTTTGTATTGTGAATGGTGAATGACTTGTTGATATTTAAAACATGAGCCTCTCTCAGGGCAAACGGGGTTTAATGCACGTGCGTTAAGTGCCTTCCCATATTAGCCTGTGTAGTCAGCACAGGCTCATACGGGACGACACATTCCGCTTATATGGTATTTTTCGTTTCAAGGAATCTTCTTAGCAAATATTCAGTAGAGACGGAAAGTGCCATCACTGATTAGCCTGTGGTGAAACACAGACTAATCATGGATGCCCTTAACGCACATGCATTATACCCCATTTTCCAAGAGCAAGGTTCATAAATTTAAGCGCCCACCTACCCTGTGCCACTCGCCATCATCCACCCGGATGCGCGGAATGGTGAGGTCAGCGTACGACGAGCGACAACGTATCTTGAACTGCACGTAACCGTCACTGATTTCCGCGGACACCATGTCGTAAATGTCGTTGCGGCGTACGGCATAGAACAGCGTCCCGTTGCCTGATTTTGTATTGAACTCAAAACGCAAAGTGTGCCTGAAAATAGAAATGAAATTGCAATGTATGTAACAAAATAAACGTGGCTTGTATTGAATGTTTGGTGTGTGTGTATTTTTCTTTAAATAATTATTTGCATTCACGTAATTGTATGCGCTATTGGTCACATACGCAATTAAGGTATAACATTTTGTACGATATTATCTGTTTATACTGTAATTGGTCCTCCAATAATTTCTCTGTGCACGAGTGAGCTTGTGATTATGTACACAATACACAATGTATTGACAAAAAATATCCGTAAATGAAATCAATGGTAATTTAAATGTTCATTTTATATATACGTACCCGTCATCAAAAGGCGCAGACAATGTTTCAATATAGACACGACTCTGTTCCATAGGTTCTATTTTTACGCCAGCATTTGACTCAATGTCGACGACTGAATTCTGAAACAGTTGACGCAAATACAGAGACGGTTCTGATAAGTTTAGAACATACTATTGTCATCTGTATTCAATATTCCCAAATAGTTTTGAAACAGTTAATTTCTTTAATTAGTTTATTACAAATTGTATCACTCCGAAACATGTTGAGGATCTGAAAACTACAAAAGTCACAAACCGAAACTGCACTTCATGGTTGATTTCTCGTATTATATAGACACCTCCAATACTTGACGAACAACGTAATTATTTTTCATTTATAGAAGATACATAATATAAAAATTGTTGTTGAATTTAAATTAAATGTATATATATATATAGGTGCAGAATTGCATAATATACATATTGTAAGAATTTCTTTATAATGAAGTCCTAACCTACCTCCGTACACGTGGTCGCGTGTCGCCGTATGCTTCCGCCATCGACTCCAGGACTCGCTAGTATTGCACAAAGCACAAGTTGGGACAACCAACAAAATATATCCTTCAAATGTATATCCATTATAAACCGCTGCGTATAACAAAACGTCTTACATCGAATTAAATAATCCCTTGTATAAATCAATATTTATGCATGAACGATTAATGTTTTCTGTCCTGTTCTGAAGATAAAATGTTTTAATAAATTCCTACACATATACGTTTATACCAAAAACTTATAAAAAAAGCACACACTTTGCAAACAAATTAAACTGCTATTAATGTTTAAGTAGAGTCACATTTGCCTTAGTTCCGATTGAAGCTCATGTCATATGTTGTACTGGATAGATATTGAGCGATAGAACTCGAGACCGCCCATTTAAATATCTTCTGGCGAAGGTCGTCGCTTCGCGTTGCGAAATTCTGTCGTACAGGTAATTCATGTGTAGCGGCAAATGATCGTTCACTAGCCGATAAAGCGTTCACACTGCGTAGCCACAAAGTCTAGTAGAAAATTTCATTGAGCTTGTTACAATTATACTTGTAGTTTATTCAACCGATAGTTTATTCACTTTTACAATTGCAATGACTGTACATATACTGTAAATATTTATATTTATACAAAAGCTTACACTGCTTTCCAAAAAGACTGGATTGAATAGGTTACTGACCTGTAGTATTGCTCTCAAGAAGCAATAACTTTATAATTAAATCGCGCTCTGAGAAAACGGGGTTAAATGCATGTGCGTTAAGTGTCATCCCAGGGATTTTCAAGTCTACCTTCAAACGATAAATACACTAAAAGCGGAAAGTGTCGTCCCTGATAAGCCTGTGCGGACGCACATGCATTAAACCCCTTTTTCACAGAGCGAGGCTCAATTATGTTGAAACATAATGTGAAGTATTTTATAAAGGAGCAATAACTTTATATGAAAAACTTTTGTCAATATTTAAGTTCTTAAGAATTGACCTTTACAGCGAGCGTTGTTTAAAGTGTCTAGTATTCTATCAGATACGCGCCTGTTGGAACATTTACTCATGACCGCATCAACAATGAGAATGAAATTCCTTATAAGGAATGGTAATAAAGTGATGTCAACATTGCATACGTTCATTAATGATTCATTCATTGTAACGATGTATTTGTACTTCAACTGAGCATTTATTCGCGTGTGATGTAGTTTTGTTTAATCATGCGTTCTCGATTGCAAACTAATAATCTACATAAGAATTATCAGTCTTAATTTTGTGATACGGTTTGAGATTGCCTAAGTTTGCATTAAGATAACGGACTAAGTTTCATCGTGCGTACATAAACAGGAAGATATTTAAACCAGTGTTACGTAGGTGTTATATAGCGGGACTATTGATGTAACAAATAATACCCCCTATAGGTATTACTGTCATTTCATCACATCACGAATATTGTAATACAAAACACGAAATAGGAAATCCGTATTACGTAATAGGAAGTTTTTGTTTAAACATATTTACATGTATTAGATATATGTGAAAGCTGAAACGTACAATAGGCGTGGTGGTGGTAAAATTAAGTCAATGACGAAAATCTTAACCCACGGAGTTTTGATGTAAGATTTACGTATGCCATTAATGTCATTATACACGAGTTCAATATAATTTCATATTGACCATAAACACGCAAAATATAGTACGTTCTTGAAACTGAACGTACATAATTATACGCATACAATATCTTTTCATGTTCACATTCTCATTTAAGGGGTGTTGCTGCAGTTTTGCTGATTTTTTTTCCATCTAATAACTTTTGCTCAAAATTTATATTCAAGTACTACATACAAATACTCTATGAAAAATGAAATAAAAACATAGGGTCACCGGCCTTGTTTTGATTTTATTCACCATTATATAACATGTACTTTTTCATTACAACTGAAAAATCTCTAATTGCATAAACATGATTAATAACCTATGAAATTGGCAACATATTGATATTATATAAGCTAATATATATCATATACCATTTAATTAAACCACAAACTACCAAAAAATGGAGAACACAAGTTAAATTTTAAGAAATTTTAATTTTTATAATTTTTATGTCACCCAAAAAAACGTCATTTTTTTAACTATTTTAACACAAAAATGGAATTAAAAAAAGTTCTATCTAATAACTTTTTGCGAAACTGCTCAAATATGTTCATCTACGTATTGTTATCATAAAACAAAAATAAAAAAGGGGG
>VMBQ01001099.1:0-33487 GCA_007657795.1 Dreissena rostriformis | reverse complement strand
CAATTGGCTGCTGCTGTTCACGTTATGATATTCTAATATTTAGCAGAATTCTGCGGTGACAGAATTTCTGAGGGTATAAAAGGCTGATTTTCTGGGTTTGAATCACTCTAACCAGAACGGTTGGGTCGGTATGTGATAACACACAAAGTTTGAGAACAAAAGAAAGACAAAAGCTTTAAAAGTTGATGGTTTGTTATTAACAACCTCATAAAAAAAGAAGTTATATAAAAATATAACAGAAAAACTGGCAGAATTTTAGCAGAATTATTAATTTATAACTCTAACTCTGTTCTCACGTAATGTTATTATTGACATGAATGTATTACATGTTTATAAATGTGTGATATGTTGAAAATATGCAACAATATATTTAAGAAAATTGACATAATGCGTTTATTTTCACTTCTTAACTGAAAGAAATAATTAAAGATTTAAAAAAAAAACACGATTCGCTACCGCCTCCGAAGGTATTTAATAGATGTATTTTCATAAAAGTCAGAGTCGTGACAGAATCGTGTGTTTTATTGATTCCTTTCTGAGTCTGAACCTAGTCATTGAATTACTAAGTTTCCAGAATATGCCTTGCAATTCCCTTTAATTACACTTACGAAATTCAAAAGAGCCACCCTTCAGTGCTGATGACATGCAGAGGTAGTAGGAAAGTTGCTTGATATCAATGTGCGTTACGTCTGTATCAGTATCGTTTCTGAGTGATTTGTATCATTTTGTGTTTCAACATACTCATTTTCCTTCCAGTTCACAATCTTTCTTCATGGTTGATATGAATGTAGTGTTAACTATTCGGCCCTGTCATAATGCAATTTATCCATAATAATATATTGTTGTAACTTCCTTATTATTTATGACGTTAAATGTCTCCGATTTATTGCGTAAATACTACTGCAAGGCGAAACACAATATAAGAATGATTTCTTTCGTTTCAATGCTTTTCTTATAATTATTGTATTGTGAATGAATGAGGCAAATACAATTATGAGATAATTGAACCTTTTTAAAACATATTGTTTGTATGGGTAAGGTAGACTAATCGGTCGTCTGGAAGGTTTTTTGTTTAAGCAGGTAGTTAATACAATTAATTCCGCCAACTACATGTACAATTGTGCTGGTTGTCCGCTTTCTGCAAGAATGATAGCAGTTTCATAGTCCGCAGTGAATCAACAACATTGATTCGAGTCTCCCTCGGTTGAAAGACCTTTTAAAAGTTTTAGAACAATAAAACACTATGCTACAATTATTTCATTGCAGTTACTTCGTCCCCGTGTTGGCAGGAATGGTGATGCAGGAATACGTAACGAGTGTTTGATATTGAAAGCTTTGTAAGTGTGGGCGTAATTTCAATATCGTGTTGCTAGTTGGTCGACGGTTCACTAACATGTTGAAAGCCTTTGATATATAATCAGTGATCAATGTCATGCCTGGTTCATCAAAGTTCGAATACTAGTAAAATGATTAATAATACATGTTGGGTGAGTATCTGGTTGAATAAGAAAAGTAATATATTCTTACTGAAATAATAAATGGTTTATCTTTGTAATCGATCGAAAACTAATTCGTTCTTTAATCTTAAAAGGTAGACAAGGTTAGCGCGTCTCGAAACTCGATTAAACATGAAAGAATCAGGATTTGTGTAAAATATTTCATTTTAATTGGGATCGAGTGCATGTGTTACGTCATATGCATTTTTCTATTTTAATTTTTGTCACCAACAATAGACATCAGAAACGTTTAACGCGAATCTTGGTCAAAACAACAGTCAATTCGATGCGTTCAACATTGGTGTAAATTCTAATGTAGTTAATGGCTTAAATTTCAAATGATTCTGGATCGGTATGGAGAAGCATAGGGTTTAGCAGATTAGCCAGTGCAGTCCGCACAGGCCAACAGGTAGGATGCTTTCCTCCTACACTGATTATTTATTTAGAAAAAAAACTTACTTTAAACGAACAATGCCATACAATCAGAAAAAGTCTTCCTTGATAATCCTGTGCAGACCGCACAGGCTAAAATGGCATGATACTTTACGAACGTGCATTAAGCCTGGTTTTCACATAGCGCGGCTCAATGACAAGTCTCCATAACCTAATTATTTGACGAATTTCAATTCAAAATTGTTTTGCATTTCGCTGTAAGATGTCTTTTGGAAACGACTTTGCCACGCTTCATATTAACCTACTAGTATNATATATATGAGCCTCGATCTGGCAATACGGGCGTAATGCATGTGCGTAAAGTGTCATACAATCCACACAGGCTAATATGGGACCACTCTTCCGGCCTATACTGGATATTCGCTAAGAAGAGACTTCTTTTAAACGAAAATTAACATAAAAGGACAGGCTTATCTGGGACGACATTTAACGCACATGTATTATGCCCCGTTTTCCCAGAGCGAGGTTCATATGTATATGGTGCTTTAAAAGGAATGAGTATATCGAAGGTCGACAATAACATGGCATGCATTATTTAAGGAAGTATGTACTAAAGTTCCTTATACGAAGCTGCGGTCCCAAATAACAATTGCACAGCGCTGGAAATATGTCGTATGATAAAGTCATGTGAATACAATGTAAACAGTAAACAAACGAATGCATTTTATAGATAGTAAGCATTAACTTACCTTCATTGGCTAACGTGTTCCGTATATTTCAGGCACAAATAACGCAAATATGTTTTTTCACATCGCTTTAAACATATTTTGTGCAGAAGGGTAACACAATGATGTCCATAAAACATTAAACAGTTTTCGTTGTGCTATATTGTTAGACAGCATTTATTTTGACCAAATATTAAAACAATTGTGTGGCTTTTTTTGGATACGGTATGTCGCGTGAAATATGTAGGAGTGCTATCATACAGAAAATGTTGTTTCAGTGAAATGAGGATTAACTCGGTTAAGTTGTTAACACATTGTTTACATACACTTTAACCAACTGATTACAAGCTATCTTAATTTGGAAATCATGAATGAATTACTCATCACGCACAAATGTCAACGTAAACACCATGCGTTGCAAAAGAAGAATTTTTAAAATGTTTAATAATATACAACATTATTTTATTAATGGTTTCAAAAAATGGTCTCACAAAATAAACGCATATTAATTAGTCTCATCACAGATTTTGCTATATGACCTATAAAGTACACGAACAATAAATATTTTACTTATAAAATGGAATGTGGCGTTAACAACCGCAAGTACACAGAAACTGCATTTGTGTTTGTTTTATAATTATTTCCACAACAAGAACATATTTTTGCTTGGTTTAATTCCTTTATGATGTATCATGTTAACAATGACTGTTTTCGCATGTAATGCAAATATAGAATAAAAACGTAGTGTATGCATTAGTGTTAAAAAAACGTATTTGTTGACCAGCACGGTTTGTATGACCCTCACACATTTTTAACATTTAATTGTGTTTTCTTACAAAATCTAAATGCGATCATTGATAAAAGTAGAGGGATAGCAAAACAACCAAGACGGCACTAGGAAAGAAACTATCGTCTGCATCTAAAGTCCTTTATTTAAGGCGAGTGACCGATTGCCTTGTCAGGATAATACATACGACAGCTCGTTACAGCACATACACAGACATACTGGCGACAACGACTTCGAACGGCCATAGCAAAGCATCAGGTAATTAAAACGGTAACAACCTGGTATTTGTTTCACGCTTGCGACTTCAACCATTTATTGCATAAACCAGTCACACCAACTAAAGTTGTTTCTTTTATTAACATTTTGATTATGTGTATTCGATTGTCTATGTTGCCGATGATATTGTCGTATACTTTTATTAAAATCAATACATGTTTGTCATTTGTATTAGAATGTTAAAATAAATCAATAAAGAGATATATTAACAGATATATACTATAACAGCCTTGTGTACAATTAAATTAAAAGGACCCCCTCCCCAATATATTTGAAAATGGGTTTTATGCCATATGCAGCCAGCGTAGCTTCAGACCAACATAAAATCGCGCAGTCTGGTCAGGAGCTACCATGTCCGTCATAAAATCATGCAAGATTGTGTGGCCTCATGAGGAGACAGCATAATAGCATCTTCTGGGACATCTTAACTCCAAGCGGAAGTGTGATTCATTAAAGAGCAATAATGGTCAAATAAAACACCGCGTTGGTAGTCTGAGGATAGTTAAACAAAGAACACACGTGTACTCAAAGATCACAAGGACAGATGCGTGCTTTGAAGTGTTATTCTCTGTGTGTCATCTTGTCCGCCAATAGGACTGTCTGATTTTTCATAAATTGTGCTGGCTTTTGGAGTCATTTATTATTTTAATGGTAAACAGTTATATAAGTAATGGAATGTTAAATATTATCGTATTTTTGCATACGATAGGCACGATCTTTATTTAAATGTGTTACATTTTCGAATGGGTTTACTAAGTAAACATATTTTAAAAGAAACATTATGTCTGATAACATTGTGACGACTGAAACGCCATACTCACTGGAAAACAAGTATTCGTCTTTTTTGGTACATTTTAATTTGAAATAGCCCCATTAACATT
Source organism: Dreissena rostriformis (assembly GCA_007657795.1). Lineage (NCBI taxonomy): Eukaryota > Metazoa > Mollusca > Bivalvia > Myida > Dreissenidae > Dreissena > Dreissena rostriformis. The sequence continues at coordinate 28,929 of VMBQ01001099.1, read as the reverse complement.
AAAATGTATTTATTATTAAAGTGCAAATACATCTCTATATGTGGTGTTCCTGTATCGTTGTATTACGCGGGTTTTTCTTATGAATATAAACAAGTGATACGTTTCTTGGAGAAGTTGTTCATAATGTGATTTAATGCCTGTGGTTACGCAACCTCAAAAAAAGAAAATACGTACAATGTTTTTTTATTATTTTTAAGGCTTGACCATGTCTGAGTTTTAATTTTTTCAACACAAATATTACTTAAAATAGTTTGTACACGTACAAACAGTTTAATAGATGTTGTTTTGAAACATATTTTATGTATCTTTACAAAGATATTAACTTAAAATAGACTGATGCAAACCGGGCTGATTTATTCGGTTTTCCTATAGATTTATAAACTAGACCACTGTATTAAACTACAAAGTGCAGCATCCTTCGTTACGGTTGTTTCTTTACCTTGTTTTCGTTAGCGCACGCATATGGAGATTGAGACATATGGCAACGCACAGTTGTTTTGAACTTGTTTGATCTTTGCGGTGGAGGATTGCGTAATGCTGGCACGGACGCATGAAATCGAGTCCTTACTTAGACGTACACTTACCATGTAGCACGTTTACATAGTATGCAATTTACACTTTTTGCTCATATATCATCGTAACTTGAAAATACAATATAGTTTTGCCTCGGGTAATATGTTGCCGAAGAACTGCAGTGGTGACAAAAGAGGTCTAAGCGGTGCCCGTGGCCTATCATTTACTAGTTGCCTAGCGACTGGACTATCCCGGGAGCAGGCGCACATGTTTTTGTATAGTCATGTACATAGTTCGCAGTATATGTTCTACTGTCTGTTCAACATGGCAATGTTCATTATGTGAGTTGTGTATCCATTTATATCGAGGTATATAATGTATATACCTATAACATGTATAACGTGTATAACGGTGTAATGTAAGGTAAGTATTTGTGGGTTAATATATCTAGATCATCAACTACAGTAATGTCATTTTTCATATATCTTAGGCAGTGATTTGTATAGGGTCAGGCATTTCTGTCTGAACCTGGGTCAGGCATTTCTGCCTGTAGCCTAGGTTAGGCATTTCTGCCTGTACCTGCCACCAAATTGCTTTCGGCCACTTGACACCCGGACTCGATAGTGCATCTCAAGTTTAACTATATAAAGGCATGTGTTCGAAAACGAACAATGTGCAGGTTTGAATTGTATATCGTTATTACGTAAACGTACTTTATTATAAAGAACACACGTTCACAACTAAAATTAATTAAACTTTTTACATAAAATATAGCTACAATATACATCAAATTATTTTCTTACACTAACACCAAGTATGAGTATGTATTTGATTTAGTATTTACTCTAATAACGACTTGATTTGCAAAATAATCAGCGTTTTAAGATGCTAATAATAGAGTGAGGTGTAATTTAAGATACTAGATATCATCAACTAAATACAATGTACACAAATTGATAATATGTATTACATGTATACATCCCACTTTTACCTTATAGTTTGTCACGGATTAATAACTCACTTAAAATGTTCATGTTATTTAGGCAAAATTGTGGAAATACACTGTATTTTATAGCATGATTATCAAAAGATGTTATTTCGATGAAATCGTTTCCTCGTGTTTAAGGTTTTATTGCGTGTATATGTAAAATACGAACCGTGTTCAAATCAAAGCGCCGACAGACTATAAGACTGTTTGCGAAACAAATTAAAGCATATGAAACTAGATTGTATTTTAATTGTGAATTATTTTTTTAATCTGAATTAAATCACTGCGATAAATTTATATTTATTCCAAATGTTAACACGAATTTCTTGAGACAAGGAAGGTATTAACATGTGGGTTATTTCTGTAAAAACTATCGGCTGATCCTTATGTTTCGAAAGTATTTAAAGACATTTGTAGAAAATTGTTAAAAAAGGATCCAACACGATTTGTCAGTTCATACACTAATTACATGTAAGTAAACGAGTACGTGAATGTTTAGTAAGCGAGCCTTTTCGAGCCTTTATTTTTTTTATGAATAATAGAGATCATACTTCCGGTGCAGCCAAAGTCAAACGTAACTTGACTGGAAACACATCTCGTTATTTCACATAAGTACTCTAATTTTTAAATTGACAATCGATATTTCACAATCTGACATGTAGAATATTTGCACATATGATGTGTAAAAGTTAGAACAAACCTGAACAAACTGATATGTGTTTGCATTTTCGCGTGTGTGTTCGCGAAAAACGTTGAACCATTTATGTATAACGTTTATATAATGAAGACAATATTTGCCTGTTTAATCTTCTAATATAAAAGTTATTGTCACAAATTTATAAATATTTAAAAAAAAAAGACACTCAGATGGCATCCCCTCTTTTTAATTGGGTCAAACTTAAACTATTTCTATGTTTACGGCAAATACAAATTTGAAAGGTCAGCTGATTAAAGACTAGAGTTGGCTAGGGAAGAGGTTGAAAGATGCTTAATATGTATCTGCATGTACTACTGATTCAGGATATGTTTTTATTTGAAACATACTTATGTAAGGTGTGGTTCAATAGGCAATGTCAGCTGGCGAAACAGTACACAATGAAGATGTATTTGCTGAGTTTCAATGTCCGCATTCATCAACAGATTCTTAGATCTAAGAAGCTCAAAATATAACATTTTCACGAAAAGCTGCTTTAATGTTACGCCTGTCATGGCATTTATCCCATCTAAATAAATAACATAGCCTCTTTCTCCAGGCAGAATAGGCCTTATCTATGTATAAAGCAGGCAGCATTTGAAGATTATATGTAATAAAGTATGCAGACGTGCAGGTATTGTTCTCGTATTATGTCTTTTTTATATTCTAAAGACAAACCATAAATGAAGAAAAATTGAAGACATAATGTATTATTAGAAAAACAGAAGTAATTGAACTGCAAATATATGCAGTGTATATTGTAGTTTGAAATATGCTCACCTTTTTTCTAATCTAATTACATTTATTTGTATACCCAATGGTGCTCGTTATAAACATGTAGGGAACTAGTAGTTGTACTCCATTAATAAAACAATCAATGGGTTTTACTCCAATATGGACAGAAATTTAAATATTCGTCTCAGTGTTAAAGACAACCATAAATACTAAATACACAATTGTTATTCGTTACTACATGTTCTTGTTCACTCAATCTCTTTTAGTACCGTATGTTATGAGACTGTTTTTTTTTAAATTTACACAAATGTTAAAATATCATTGTTTTGCCAATTTTCTTATGAATGCTTGTGTTATCATTTTTATTTTGAATTGATTGTGTACTCAAAAACGCACATAATCATAGTTTAAAATGTCGGACACTAAGAAACAACACATAAGCGGCGTTGTCAGTTCCAAAGCCGGTAGTACTTAAACTATTGTAACGGGTCGACCTTTAAAGTTGGCAGCCATGTACACATGGATCATCGATTTCAAAGTCAATAGTGAGAGTTGCATGTGCTTAGAATGGCTTTGCGGAGTACTGAATAATACTAGTGAGCGATCCGTCGATGTCCTGAATCACGATGAGAACCGATGTCAATTACTCATGCACTTTGTACATACTGTCCCTGCAACGATTGCAAAAATATGGACATGGACATGCCTTGTTCATCGACGCGAAACCTGTAAATCTTTAATGGCAGTCATTTTATTAAAATAAATAACTTCTGTATTTTTTTAAGGTAACATATTAAGACACTTGTATTATAACAAACACTTTAGTAAAAAAATGAATCAGTTATTTGATACTTGTATCATTACAAACACTTTAGTACAACATTTGATGCATAATCAAGGCGATACTTTCCATTTAGATATTGTAAACAGGTTAGTCAGCACATTCAACCAGAACACTTTGCTAAACGTAAAGTGAATTGTGGCTCGTTGCATGTCAACAGCGAAGTCATCAAGGGATTGTCTGGGAACTATAACTAATTGATGCACTCACATATTCCTAGTAGATAGTATCAGACGTCCATATAAACGGACTCCCAGAGCCTATGATAATTTTGCTATGACGGCTCTGGGAGTCCATATGCACCCCTTCATAAACATGGGTGCAAAATTTAATCAACAATGCAAGGGTTAAGGAACACTGAAACTGCAAGAACTTATCAACGTTTACCTGTCTTAACCACAAACTCATGCAAATGGTACCATTAAAGCAAGAAATAATTGCTTTTTATTGACTTTGTTTATCTTTCGCACGATGTATCCACCATCTTGGAAAAGGGAGATAACTGAGGTAAGGTCGCACTACACCAATATTTTGCGCTTCGGGTTATGTGATGGANTGACCGTTCACAATTACAATGTTGTGTCTGCGACTTTGTTTTCTTCTTGTTTCCATTAAGTGCAGGGATCCTCTGGAACATCGACGCACTGTGACTATACAAGGTCATTGTGAGGCAACAAAAACAAGCTCATTTCAGTACAAAGTTCTCATGGTGAGCTTCTGTGATAGCATGTTGTCTGTCGAGTGCCGTGCGTCGTCAATATTTAGCTTGTGAACACTAAATAGCCTACATGTATTGCCCAATCTTTACAAAATTCTGAATGAATGAATACCGTCTGATTATTAGTACCAATGATATCTCGGCAGAGCCCGAAACTGGGTAATGTGAGGTCTTGAACTCGGACACAGAGTTAAGTTGAAGAAAAACCTTGTTAACCTTATTTGGTTTCATTGTATGTCCAAACACTATTAAACGTGGTCAAAATATTGTTCTGAATGATACCTCGACCGAGTTTGAAAATGGATTTTTAATTTGGAAAAATGATCATTGATATATCAGGACAACATGTCGCATGCAACACACATGTCGTTCGCTAAAAGGTCATGATCACAGTGGACATTTAATTTGTGCATATTCCTGTTATGGAAGTTCATATTCGTGTCCATATTGTTTATGGTTTATTATTGTATTTCAAAATAAATTTGCTAAAATTATCGTCATATCAAGATGACGCGTCATGTGCAATAATCATGCCTCTAGCTAAGAGGTGTTCGTCATAGTGGACACTTGGAAGTTTGCACACATTCCATTTATGGATAGAGTTAAACTACATGTTCGTGTCCGATCCATTACGTTATTGTGCATGATGGGATTTCGTGACAAACATACTTGTATTCATACATTACTTAGGACTTGTCGCGTGTAACAACCATGTCGCTCACTTAATGGTCAAGGTCCCAATGATGATTTTGCATATTTCTTATTTGGATTAAGTGTAAACATGCTGGCGCCCTTCCCATAATTTTCTTGCGCTTGATTAGTTTTTTTTTAAACAAATGGCACAAATAACAATTATATCAAGACGATGTGTCGCACACTAGAACCAGCCTCCGAAGCTCACTGTGAAGATTACAATTGGAGTGTATATTCAAATCTTGTCCGGATTATTTTATTCATGGGAAAAGTTGAGTTTATTTAGAAAACAATGTCACCAGTTCAAGACGATGTGTCTCAAGGAAGTTTTAGTTTCCCATTGTCAATGTCATGGTCACATTCGAAGTCTAAATGTTTTATATATAGTGAACTTTGAGTTTTCCGTATGCCATTCATAAGTCACTATGACAACTCATAAATTAGTAACCAACATATGATGGTGAGTCATGCGCAACCACCACCATTATATGTTCAGACTCTAGGTCACACAAGGAGATCAAAGTCAAATCGTGCCCGGAATATTACTTCTTTATGTTCAAAGAGAAGTAAGTACGATTTCGAAGACATTCAATGTTTTTGTTCCAAAAACATGTTTTGTTTGCTTTCTATTAATCGATTTGTCTTCGAGAAACTGATTGTAAAGACGTGTCACGAATATGTGTGTTCCTTTTAAGGAAAGTAGCCTAGGGAAAAGCCCGGGACATCTATTGTTTTGTAGGAGAGTTGCTGAACTGCATTTTTTAGATTTTTTATACATAAACGTTGATGCAAATGACTTAAAATGTAACTACGTATACAATATGTTTTGATCAAAACCATCTCAATTCTACAAACGGTTGTACTATTGATTGCTGATGATCCGCGGCGTACGAAAATGGGTATTATGCCTTATGCGACCAGCGTAGCACCAGATCAGTAGCTACGCTGTCCGCTGAAACATGACGCATGGTTTTGTGGTCTGATTAGCAGTCAAGGTATCACCTGACCAGACTGTGCGACATCGCAGGCTAGTCTGGTGCTACGCTGGTCGCATATGGCATAAGACCCTTTTTCTCATGACGCAGATCGAATAAGGTAATTCTTGTCGATTTAACACTGTCATGTTTGACAAGACTGCTAAGTGAAAAACTAAAACTTGCTGCTCTTGTTATCGTTAACAGTAGCAGCGCAACTTCCAATGTATTTTTACTTCTGTAAATTAGTGTACATTCAGACAATGTTGTCTAATAATGATCGAACGCATACACATTTCCATTTTTTAATTATAGTCTGCAAATACAAAACAGTTCATAGTAACGACACAACTACTAACGGACGGAACGGTCACGCCTAGCCATGACATGGCGATCTTTTTACGTTTGTGTTTTATACAACATCGGAGATCACGTGGGCGTCTGTTGGTACACGTCACGTACGCTGAGATTCATCGAGTTACCCCGCACTTATACGTTCGCACCAAAGTTCGCATGATCCTTGTAAATAAATACTGCACTTGTATGCGAGGCGAATGCTTGTGTTCATCTGATGCGGCGTCTTCACAAAAGCTTAGCAATTGTAATGATTACCAACCGTACCACTATGATGACGGCACAATTTAACCGTCGGAGTTTACAAGACACTTTCAATGGAATTGCGCCAGTCAAAAGTACAATACACGTGCTCCTCGTGCTAGAAAGATGGCAACTTCTTCAATTGCACTGCGAAATGGCTGTGTACTTGGGTGGTGTGTCTATTCCCGTAGTTATCTTAACGTTGCGTATACATCCGCTTAAATGGCCATTTTTATGCTGTAACATAACAAAAAACACTATCTGGTTAAATAAAAAACGACCATAATGAAATGACCATACTAAATTAAATACAATAATACGCGTGTTTAATACAATATGATAAGCATTATGTGTCGTATGTTGATGAAAAGCGTGTGTCCTGTTTAAATAAATAGATAATGAATAACTGCAGATAAAAGCACTTCGCACTAAAATTCTTGTATGTTATACAATTTTTTATAACCTATCATTTGTATACAGCTCTTACATGACATGAATTATAAATCTTGATTTAAATACTTTCACATGTTTGAAAAACCGTCTGAACAATATTTTGTTGAATAATTTAACGACATGTGTGTACGCGCATTAACATTTTATAATATTAGCTGCAATAAATTCAGTCAGAGCGATGTGTGGAAATGAGTCATTGAAACTCGATAAGAAATGCTTATGTGAGCAGATTTGCATTCGTATCTGGTTTCAATGACACACTTCGGCCAATCCAAAAATCTGTGTTTACTTAAATCTTTCTAGCAATGTTCCCTATTTATATTGATATTTTTTTATTTATCAATAGAACAAAAACATTTGTTTTCTTAGTAATTTGTGATTTTCTTTTATATTATTTTTTACAATAACAATAAAGAATAAATATACTGAAAAAATAGGTGTAGCATTTCTAATCATCGATATTTTAGACATTGTTTTAAGACCAATTAAATGCATAATATGCTTTTCAAAATAAATTGAACTGTGAGCGTGGGATTGCCACAATGCCATTGAATCTTTATGATAGCCGATTACCTAGAGGGCGTTTGTGGTAAGAAATGGTGTAATCAAAAACATATACGTCTTAAAATCATATAGACTGAATTACTTTACAACAAAACAATGAAAATGAAAAATATGTTAACCATAAAACACAATGATGTCCGTTTTAAAATATAAAAAATTCTCCAGCCCATAACCAGCGAAACAGTCTCTTATGAACACACAAACAGACAACAACAAAACATAATTGAGCCGCGCCATGGGACAACCGAGCTTCCTGCATGTGTGCCAAGTGTCGTTCCAGATTAGTAGTCAACACGGGTTAAATAGGAACGACACCCTGCAAGCCTGTGTCACCCCAGACACAGACTTATCTGGGACGACACTAAACGCACATGTACTAAGCCCGGTTTTTCCAGAGCGAGGCTCAATTATAAAATGAAAGACAATACCAAAAGGTAACTTACTCCTACCTGTAACTCGCGCACGCTGAACGAGTCGTCGTGGTGGCGGTGAGTGCTACCGAAGTTGACGGAAGTAAAGCCGCCACAGCCTACGTAGTAGTGCTCGAAGAACTCCATGTCGTCCAGCATGAAGATGCCCTTACGTTTCTTGCGGTGGAACTTTATCTGTTTTTGGAATACAAAACAGTAGTTGGGCATTATGGAAGTTATCAAGTTTGCGGTGTAACTTTACAGGTTGGTTAATACAAAACAGTAATTATGCGTTGTGGAATTTATCAAGATTAGTGTGGAACTTTATCTTTTTTGGGAATACACAACCCAGCCGTTATGCGTTTTGGAATGTATGAGGCATGAGATGTGACATAAGATGTAAACATTTATCGCAAGAGTATTAACAGACAATATTGTCACGTTAAAGCGATTACGGACAACCAGAGCTACATACAATAAAATGATCAAACAAGTATGAACTGATTCCCTTTGGAAACTTCATTACATAATGTATATGTTGAATGTTAAATAACGTGTTCATATATAAACATATGAGCCTCGCTCTTGGAAAACGATGTTTAATGCATGCGCCTGAAGTGTCGTCCCGGATAGCCTGAGAAGTCCGCACAGCATAATCAGGGACGACCCTTTCCGCCTTAACTGGATTTTTGCTTCTTAACAAAAATCCAGTTTAGGCGGGCTGCACAGGCTAATCTGGGGCGAAACTTTACGCACATGCATTACACCCCATTTTACCAGAGCGAGGCTCATATATTTTTCCGCGCCCACATACCCTGTGCCACTCGCCGTCATCCACCCGAATGCGCGGAATGGTGAGGTCAGCGTACGACGAGCGACAGCGTATCTTGAACTGCACGTAACCGTCACTGATCTCCGCGGACACCATGTCGTAAATGTCGTTACGGCGTATGGCATAGAATAGCGTCCCGTTGCCGGATTTTGTATTGAACTCAAAACGCAAAGTGTGCCTTAAAATAGAAATGAAATTTCAATGTATGTAACATAACAAACGAGACATGTATTGAATGTGTGTTGTGTTTTTTTTTATAATTATTTGCATTCACCTTAGCGTTATTGGTCACTCTCACGATTAAGGTATCACATTTTGATACGAGGTTATCTATTTTGTACAGTACTTGGTCCGCCAATTACTGGTCTGTGCCCGAAGCGCCCGAGTGAGCACATGATTTACACAGAACATAATGTATTGCAAAATATATCCGTAAACGAAAATCAATCGTAATTTAAGTGTTCATTAAATATATACGTACCCGTCATCAAACGGTGTAGACAGAGTTTCAATATAGACACGACTCTGTTCAATAGGTTCTATTTTCACCCCAGCATTTGACTCAATGTCGACGACGGAAATCTGAAACAGATGACGCGCATTAGGAGCCGGTTCTAGTTGTTAAAGACTATACTTTATTGTCATTTATATTAAATATTCGCGAATAGTTTGCATACAGTAAATTGTTCATTAAGTTTATTACAAATTGTATCACACTGAAACATGTTTAGAACCTCTAAACTTCAAAAGTCCCCAAACGGTACTACATGGTTTATTGTATATTATATGGATACCTGCAAAACTTTACAAAAAAAACATAATTAATTTATTATTAGCAGATATACAATAAAACATATATTGTTGAATTGAAATTTAATGTATTGCATTTATAGCCCAACAAAGTGCAGAATTCAGATAAAATTGCAGCATATAGTATTGTAAAAAATTATTTATAACGAAGTCTCAAACAAATAGTTTACCTAAATTCAGGGGATTTATACATGAAGCAATATGCGTTGACATGCGTTTGTCCGACTTACCTCCGTACACGTGGTCGCCTGTCGACGTAAACTCCCGCCATCAACGCCAGCACACGTAAGTATTGCACAAAGCACAAGTTGGGACAACAGACACAATATATCCCGCAAATATATATCCATTATAAACCGCTGCGTATAACGAAACGTCTTAAATAAAATGTATTAATCCTATCTATCAATCAATATTTATTAGTGAACGATTAATGTTTCCTGCATTGCAGATAAAATAGTTTAATAAATTACTACACATATATATTTATACCAATAACTTATTACAAAAGCACACACTTTGCAAACAAATTAAATTTCTATTAATGTTGAAGCTAGCCACATTTGCCTTAGTTCAGATTAAAGCTCATGTCATATTCTGTACTGGATAGATACTGAGCGATACAACTCGAGACCGCCCATTTAAATACCTTCTGACGAAGGTCGTCGCTTCGCGTCGCGAAATTCGGTCGTACAGGTAATTCATGTGTAGCGGCAAATGATCGTTCACTAGCCGATGAAGCGTTAACACTGCGTAGCCATAAAGTCTAATAGAAAGTTTCATTGAGCTTGTTACATTTATACTTGTAGTTTATTTAACTGAGGGTTTATTCACCTTTACAATTTCAATGACTCATTATACTGTAAATATTGTATGTATATGCTACAAAAGTTCATACTGCTTTCAAAAAAGAATAGATTGATTAGGTTACTAACCTTGAATAGATTGATTAGGTTACTAACCTTGAATAGATTGATTAGGTTACTAACCTTGAGTATTGCTCTAAATGAGCATTAACTGTTTTAATTGAATCGCGCTTTAAAAAACGGGGTTAAACGCATGTGCGTAAAGTGTCATCCCAGATTAGCATGAACAGTCCGCACAGGCTAGTCAGGGACAACATTTTAAGCCTAAACTGGATTTTCGTGAAGAAGAATCTTCCTTCAAACGAAAGATACAATAAAAGCGGTAAGTGTCGGCTCTGGTAAGCCTGGACTGCACAGGCTACTCTGGGACGACACTTTACGCACATGCATTAAACCCCCTTTTCACAGAGCGAGGCTCAATTATGTTAAAACAAATAATGTGTAGTATATTCCTCAAGGATCAATAATTTCATATAAAACATAACGATTTGAAAACATTCGTCATTATTGAAGTTCTTCAGAATTAACCTAAGATGTCTTTTAAAGCGAGCGTTGTTTATCCTGTGATGTATTCTTTCACATACGCGCCTGATGAAACAGTTACTCATGACCGCATCAACAATTATAACGAACTTCCATATAAGGAATGGTAATAAAGTGATGTCAACATCGCATACGTTCAGTAATGATTCATTCATTGTACCGGTGAATTTGTACTTCAGCTGAGCAATTATTTGCTTGCGATGTTGTTTTTTAAAGCATGAGTCCTCGATTGCAAACTAATAATCAATCTAATAATTATCTGGTTTAATTAGGTGATAGGCTTTGACATTGCCTCATATTGCATCAATATATTGGACTACATTTTATCATATACGCACATCAACAGGAAGATATATACACCAGTGTAATGTACGTGTCATATAGCGGGGCTATTGATGACACAAATGATACCCCATATAGGTATTATTGTCATTTTATCACATCGCGAACATTTCTATAAAAAAACACACTAAATAGGAAATCCCATATCACACATATTCTTTAAAAAATAACCTCGAAATAAGAAGTTTTTGTCTAAAATTATTTACATGTATTTGTTACATGTGAAAGCGCATACGTACAGTAGGCGTGGCGGTGAACATTTTAAGCGACTGACGAAAATCCTAACATACACAGTTTTAATATAACACTGACGTACAGTGTATGGAATTAATGTCATTTTACATGAGTTCAATATAATTTCACATAGAACATAAGCACGCATAATATTTTACGTTCTTGAATCTGAACGTACATAAGTATACGCCTTCAATAGCATTTTCCCATTCTCATTTAAATGATACAACTATAATAATGCATTTGCATGCCGAGCTTGAATGGTCAAAAGCTTACTCATCGTACATGCTTGTATTTGGTTCAATTGTAGATCTACAACGGATAATTAAGCACTGTTTGCTTTTATGTTGTTGTATTTTTATATATAATTAAAACATTCAAATTGTATTACGGAGAGAAAATTTGTTAAAATTCAAGATATTCTTTTATTACATAACATACCCGGTAAAACATAAGGTCCAATTTTTCAAACACGCGTCTCGAAACCATTAATGTATGTCAGCACCTTGAAATTTGTTGTTAACATTAAAGTATAATTGTCCTTATATGATATAAAATGCAGACGTCTTTAAGATCATTATTGTCATAGATACAGAGATAATTGCATTATTGTGATTTTTAAATCGTTCATATGTGTACTACGTACTGGTTTTCAAATAATGCATTAACGCTTAATTCGATTTATGGCAGAACGTCAATTGATTGTATAAACAATCAATAGATATGACCTTAATACGTACATGTCGCGAAATTCAACTGAACTACAACTATGTCTTGTACGATTACTCTTGGTACGCCGCTCATAACAGTGTCAAGTCACGATTCCTACTGAGAAAGAAAACAACATTTTTCATCAAGTCTAGAACATTTTACTATTGACAATACAATCTTTACGAGTATTATGTTTTCGTGTTGCGTTGAATTTAATGACGACTCTATTATTATTGTTTTATCAAAGGTCTTAAAGATTACAACGGTGTTTATGAGTTGTCCTGAAAAATAGGAATGGGATGTCATCCGGGTCAGAGAGGAAAGTCGTCTTCGTATCTGCGTAAGCTCTTTTACGAAAACAGGATGCAGCATTCGTCATGGTATATTGTTGTATTAAAACTCAAATACATGTACACGCAAAAGGGCGTAGTTAATGTAACGACAAGGGCGGCGCCGCCCACCCCCTCCAAGATTTGGGCTAGCTAACGTCAAGTTTATTGATTTTACCATCTGTTGTGATGACACTGTCGGTGTTTTATTTTGCTGTAACCTTTACCGCGATTTACAATTATTTTTATGTCAATCGTTTGCCCTTGTAAGTGTTAATTTGTGAATTAAAATGACATTGTAATACAAATTGGTGCGATAAATAATTAAGATACATATGATTAAACTGACATTTATTTCATTCACATATTATTTGATGCGCTATGTTGATAGATCTATGTGTTTATATTGATGTTTACAATATATAATTTTAAAAACCAATACATTTCTGTTTCGTAAACGTACATTTGAAAAGACGACACCCACGCCGGGTATGCGGATACTGTGATGACCGATTGCACTTCGATAACAGAAAACAACAAACGTCACGCGCGAGAGGTAAGTTCCTCAGTTTTTTTTAAAGTTATATCCTAAAGATTAGTTTTTAAGACAGGACACATCGTCGAGTTGATAAATGGTGTATCCTTTTGTATTGGGAAGACAAAATTTCACGGAAGAATGGTACTTTTTTGCCCCAAAAATAGAAAATTCGGTCGGAAAACAGCATAAACTTGATGAACAGTAAAGATTTTAACAAAATAAAACTACTTAGACATATTTCAAGAAATTGTTTCTATTCCAGCATGTAGAGTAATCACTGTGATTCAAATACTGAAATTTTGAGAGTATTCAATGAAATATAAACAAAGATAGAGCATGTTTTAATAGGTGGTATACATACAGTTACATGCACTTTGATTACCGATAAAGGGCACTTCGGATTACGGAGACTTTCAACAAATTGGGCACTCTGATCACCGAGTTTTATCTTCTACCTGAAATGCATTTATGTATATTATGGCTTTTCTTACCAAATATTTTGAAAATATAAAGTATCACTCAAGAGATAAATTCGAAAATACCAGCACATCGACGCCTTGTGCTAAAAGACCTACCCGAATGACTATGTAAAAGGCGATACAAATACATTTGAAGCTGCATACAAATTGAGACCATCTAGACTGAAGTAATGTTGAACAGCCTAACCGAGATGATCGTTATTAGCCACAGATGGTCCGAAAATTAATCAAAATGCTTTTGAAATATTATCTAATTCAAAACAACCAGCATGCTGTCTAACATTGTCGGTAAAATGTGACTGTCTAACATTTAGATTTTTTCGACGGATTACATTGTGTGTACTTAGGATTATCAGCAGGTTATTGTACGATAATTTAAGTTTTACCTTTGTGTAGGCTTCACAATATAAAATATGAACATTTAAGATCCTTTTTGTTCATCTCTTGATTGTCAAACGCAATACTTTAACTCATGGCTTCGCCATATTAGGTATGGCTACGTACTCTGTTCATTCGATGCAAAACCACACATGACATGCAAACATTATAGTAATAAATCTGAATGTCGCGTTAAACCACACAAGAAGAATGTAAGTATATATAAAGTTCATTTAGAGTTACGTTTACCCTTCGGTGTGCTACTCTGATTTTCAAAGTACTTGTTCTTTTAGTTTAAGATGTTGTACGCAATATAGAAATGCTCTATGTGTGTTATGTTTAGTATGTATATGGGCCGCTCCATGAAATAACCGGATATCTCTGCGTAAATCTATACGTAAAGTGCCGTCCCGGATCAGCCTGTGCAGTAAGAACAGGCTAATCCGGGGCGCCATCTTCCGTCTTAATGGTATTTTTCGTTTCAAGAAGGTATGTTCTTAACGAAACTGCACTGGAAGTGGAATGTGGCGTTCCGGATTAGCCTGTTCGTAGAAGAAGCCTGCACTTTAGACAGATTTCAATATTCCCTGTTTTAGCAGGGAAAGGCCAAATTATGATTTTAGTGCGTTGTTCTTTTTAACATTATTATAAATCTTTATACATAAAACGACATTTTGCATTTGAAACAGAATTAGAGAGAACATTATGAAAGGGTGAGAACATGCTGATGATGAGCAATTAACCTTTAGTTTCTCAAACTAAATGTTTACATATATTAAAGAAAATAACGCAAATGACTTGTCATTTTAAAACTATCCGATGCCTGACCGCAATATGTATAATTTTGTCAGTGATCATAAATTATGTTATACATCTGATGAAAAGAAATACAAAAAATGTGACAGTGATTTTTGCTCTTATTTAACAATGGACACTTTTAACGGATATTGACGACATCCAATGACCCTCGATTACTCTCTTCATTTGAAATATACACAGTGTTATGTTCGTGGATTTTGTTTGAATGGGCAGTTTCGCGGTTGTCAAAATATTTTTACATATACATGAACATTGAAACTCCAGAAATATTACCATGACTTAAGTCAAATAACCAATTGCCTTGACATAATGTTAAATTATCAAAATAATTTATATTTTTAAAAATCCGAATTCTCGGTTAGAGATTTTTGTAGTAAACTGGTTTTTATTTCACTAGATTTTAAACGTGGCATTTGTACTTTAATAACACAGGCATGTTTTACAAACGAGGCAACTCGGCACGTACAGCGACCTTTTCTTTCGTAAATAGAAATGTTATGCTTCATATCCGGTTGCGTGTTTTTCTGTTTACAATTCACCTGTACTGGTGTATCGATTGAGTTAGAAATTATAAAGGCGTTTTGAAATTAAGGTAACGCACTTCCTTTTAAATGAGTCATGTTTATAGGCAAATCATATAGAAATGGCCATTTCTACTGATCCATCTGGAAGAAAGTTTGTACACATTTAGGTTTCCTTTCTTCAGAAATTAAGGCTTACTGGTTTTGATTATACTATATTGTAACGGATGCGAACACATGCTTTATACAATGCGCATTTCAATGAAAGCTTTTTTTTGTTTCTTAAAGACCCAGATTACTTAAACGAACCACTTTCTCAAGGAACTCGGCCATACGTTTGCTATAAAATCCCCTAAACAACAATAAAGAACATTACATCCATCAAACATGATTTGTTTATGACAGCATTTTAGGGAAACAAAATTTGATATGACTTGATATGGATTTTAAAATGATTTGCCTGTTTGAATAAATTGCCACAATCAGTTCCATTGATGTGTTTTGATTTTTTACTATGAATCATCATTGAACATTGAACAACAAATTCCAATAAATTTGTGAAATAATTAGGTGTACGATAAAATCATTGAAATTCTCATTTCAATTAAGTATCAGGGCGTTTGCAATATTGCAATATTCGGGATGACTGAACAACATTCTTGAGTACATCCGGTAAGCCTTTGATTTACAGCGACTTCGATTTCAATGCACAGTGTTTTTGCACCATCTTAATATGAACCTTTTATCAAAATGTGTTTGGTTATATATATATATATAATAGCGTTACAAAACTGTATGCATTCAGCTACATTCAAATCAGATTTTAAATATAGCATTGAATTCGAATTCACGTGTAACGTAATTCGCAATTATATGGTCGGCTGTATATTTACATACTTGTTTCCATTGTGGCCCTATGCATTATATTATATGTATAGTGAATCCCTATCTTACAATTTTATAATTATTTCATTAATCAGTACAAGTAGGGTTTGTCCTAAACATAATGTATAAATGGAACATATAGTGTCCATATTGAAGTCGTTGTTATTGCAAGTTCAGGCATATAGGAAAAAACAAAAACAATGAGACATCGCTAGAAGATAAATAATTTTCTTAAGGCAATAATTCATCTCCCTATATCATACGGGATAACAAATACGACAAAACAACACTAACAAATTATTAAAATTCGGGTCCGTGGCCCTGGAACCGCCCATATAATCATAGATACTTGGCAGTTGACGTTACGAAACGTGTCGTAACAGCATTGTCTCATTAAATCTTGTTATGTTACGTAAGTACATACATTTTTATTTATAGCCTGCTTACTATAACAGTATTTCACAGCGAATTCTGCATTTTTGATTCACTAAAAAGAGTGTGTTATATCTAGACAAAAAGTGTCCAGTAATCGGGAATCAAAGTGCCATTGTCTTTTAGATGATCGGTAAACGAAGTGCCCATGCAAAATGTGCATGCGACTCTTCAAACAGTTGAATTTCCTCAAATGCGTTAGTTAACTAAAATGTAACATGTTGTACAATTAATTTATATATTGGTCGTTTATTTCGAATAGTAAGCACGTTCTTGATTTATTTCCAAGTATGTTTATTTTGTTAAAATATGTACTGATCATCCAATTCATTCTGATTATCGATAGAATTGTATCGTTTTTTGTATAATTCACCGTTTTTCCGCGAATGTCTTTCTTCGCAATACAAAGTGCTATACCATTAATCACCCAAACAATGTCCCGTGTCTGAAAACCAAATGAACAGAACATAAATGCAAAAAGCTGAAGAACTCACCTCTCGCGCGTTGCTTTTGTAAGTATCTGTCATTGAAGTGCCATCCGCCATCAAATTATCCGCATACCCGGCGTGACACCAGAACTTCATTCATTTTAATCACGTGGTTTGAATCGATAACAAAGAGGTAAGTATTATGCAAAATAATGTATTTTTTGTTTATACGCATTCAACATTAAAGAAATACATATGAAAGCGGAAACGTACAGTAGGCGAGATGGTGGAACATTTAAGCCACTGACGAAAATCCTAACATAGGCAGTTTTAATGTAACACTGACGTATGCCATTAATTGTATTATACATGAGTACAATATCATTTCATATAGCACATAAACACGTATAATATATTACGTTCTTGAAACTGAACGTACATAAGTATACGCCTTCAATAGCATTTTCCCATTCTCATTTAAATGAAACAACTATAATAATGCATTTGCATGCCGAGATTTAATGGTCAAAAGCTTACTCATCGTACATGCTTGTATTTGGTTCAATTGTAGATCTACAACGGATAATTAAGCACTGTTCGCTTTTATGTTGTTGTATTTTTATATATAATTAAAACATTTAAATTGTATTGAGGAGAGAAAAATTGTTCAGATTTAAAATATACTTTTATTACATAACTTTCCCGGTAAAAAAATAAGTTCCAATTAATATAACACGCGTCTCGAAACCATCCATGTATGTCAGCAATTGAAATTTAGTGTTAACATTGAAGTATAATTGTCCTAATATGATATAATATGAAGACGTCTTTAAAAGCATTATTGCAATTGATACAAAGATAATTGCATTATTATGATTTTCAAATCTTTAATATTTTTACTACGTCCAAATAATTCATTAACGCTTCATTTGATGTATGACAGAACAGCAATTGATTGAGTAAACAATCAAAAGATATGACCGATTCCACCAATGTCGCTATAAAGTCTGAAAACATGAAGGAGGTCATCTGCATCACCCGTCACATTCTGGTAATGAGTGAGAGATCGTTCTTTGCTGCCGCCGCAAGACGTCTCAAGACGTATCTAAGGACGCCCATGACACATGTGCGACTCACAGGCCTACTGACGCCCCACTTTGTTAAAGATAGATTTAACGGTATGAGCATGGTATTTGGACATTATCGATGAATTGAGTAGCGTTAACGAGTCGCGTTTGAGCATGTTTAAGAAAAGTGTCTAAACACGGGAGGTTGTGTTGTTGTGTGGCCAATATGTTGGCGTATTGCTGGTGTTGTTTCAATTTGTATTGTTGAGTTTATACTGAAAAATCAGTATTTATATTTAGCTTATAAATATATCGGATATCAAATAAAATAGCAGATTCAAATCATAACATCTATGTGTATTTGTGTATGTTTTTCAGCATGTTAAATGTTCGCCGCCCAATCTTTAAATGTCAGCTACGCCCCGGACAAATGCGTGGGTGTTTCATTCACAAAGACCCCTTAATTGTAATATCATGTTCCTATTTGGGGAATAACTTATTAATGTTATTACGTTACTATTAAATAGGAAATTAATAATGGTATATCTTGTTTCATATCATATGATGCTTTTGCATTCCACAACACATATTGAATGACAAAAGGGTGCATCATATTTAATAATGATTTCGTCTATTTTTGTTCAAATATTGTTCATTTCAATTAAGGAGGAAACAAATTGTATATGATAAGATTTAAATAAACACCATTAAGGCTGCTCGGGGTTGAATCATTCGTTTTAAACGGTATGGCTTTCTGACTGAACGATCGTATAATCGATCTTAAATCGATTCGGGATCAATAGAAAACTAACTAACGTCGCTTGACCCAGAAAGAAAAACCTCAACATCAGGAAGCGCTTCATTGAAAATCGGTCAAACATGAAAGAATCGTGTGTTTTATTGATTCCTTTCTGAGTCTGCACCCAGTCATTGAATTTCTATTTTCCAGAATATGCCTTGCAATACCCTTTAACTACATTAAAAACATCCAAAACTAAAGAGCCATCCTTCAGTGCTGATGTCCTAAAGAGTTAGGTAAGTTGCTTGACATCAATGCGCGTTACGTCAGTATCAGTATCGTTTCTGAGTGACGTGAATCATTTTTGTTTCAACATACTCATTTTCCTTCCGGTTCATAATCTTTCGTGATGGTTTATATCAATGTAGTTTTAACTAATCGGCCTTGTCATAATGCAATTTATCCATAATATTATATTGTTGTATCGTCGTTATTATTTATGCCGTTAAATGTGTGCCCATAGGCCAACTCGCTGTTAAATGGTATCACGTTTCTGTTACAATGATAGTAATTGAGTCTTGGTCTGGAAGGAGGGGACCTTTTGCAGTCCGCATAGGCTAATTATAAGAAGAGACTCTCTTTAAACGAAAATGTCCTTAACAGCGGAACGTGTCGTCCCTGATTGGCCTTTGTGAACTGCATTAAGCCTCGTTTTCACAGAACGATAGTCAATAAAATGAAGGCCATACTACAAAAGAAACACAACAACTGAATATCAAGTTGTAAACACGTCATCTTCCACGCATGCTTGCGTCGCATTGGGTTGTAAATCAATAAGATCTGTAACATTATACAAGTTAAATAAAACAGAATTCTGATTTATGATCATTAGATCAGAACGCTTATACATCTTAACTATAAAGCATTTCGGTTACAACGCTTGAAAACTTTTAATTATGCAAAATAAGATAAATGTTTTATTAATGGCTTAAATGTTCAAAAGCGAGTGCATTCATTCATAGCAAAAGTTAGTGGTTGTATTTGTTTATCTCCATAACAAAATGAAATGTGGTTTTAAACCCGTTGTTTACATACACTCTTCCAACCGTTGACAAACTATCAACATTAATTTTAACGTTTTTAAATCATGAGTAAATTAGCCACTAGAGTCCGAAACAAAAAAAAAGAGAACTTTGCAAAAAGGTATTTTAGTCAACAATCGTACTTATGAAACGCTTGCATGCATTTTCAAAACATAATTGTGAATGTTCTGACAGAAAACAACACGTTACAACAACATAGTTGCACTCAATCGGAACAATATGTACCTGTATGCTCTGAAATAAAATATGTTGTTTACTTGATCGCAGATTGTATAGTATATAGCAAACTTGAAATAGTGATCCATTAAAAATATAAGTGAATGCCGTTTGGTATTTGCATATGCATCCAAGCTATGTAACAGGGCATTTTATACATTACATAAAAGTTTCTTCCTGCAATGCATTAAGATAATCTGGAGTTAGTTTATATGATGATACGTTTTGCAATCAGAGAAGTATTAAGATGATCTGGAATTAATAATATATAATGGTACGTTACGATGATCTGTAGTTAGTACCATAGGATGGTACGTTACGATGATCTGTTGATAGTACTATAGGATGGTAGGTTACGATGATATGTGGATAGTACTATAGGATGGTTGGTTACGATGATATGTAGATAGTACTATAGGATGGTAAGTTACGATGATATGTAGATAGTACTATAGGATGGTAAGTTACGATGATCTGTAGATAGTACTATATGATGGTACGTTACGATGATATGTAGAAAGTACTATAGGATAGTAGGTTACGATGATATGTGGATAGTACTATAGGATGGTTCGTTACGATGATATGTAGATAGTACTATAGGATGGTTCGTTACGATGATATGTAGATAGTACTTTAGGATGGTAGGTTACGATGATATGTGGATAGTACTATAGGATGGTTCGTTACGATGATATGTAGATAGTACTATATGATGGTACGTTACGATGATATGTAGATAGTACTATAGGAGGGTACGTTACGATGATCGGTAGATAGTACTATAGGATGGTACGTTAAGATGATCTTGTGTAAGTACTATATGATGGTAAGTTACGATGATCTTGTGTAAGTACTAAATGATGCTTAGTTATGAAATCTTGTCTATTGAAAGATACTCACTTGAAACGTGTCATTCATTTCATCGTGTCTTAGAAAGTTGTTATTCTTTTACACCGGTAGTATTAAACCACTGAGTTATACAATTTTAATTTACTCGAATTTATAGTCTCTGTGATTGCTATATAACTTAAAATACACTGTTACTCGTTTCATATTTAATTACACGTGTATGTGTAATTTCTTCTGGGCCAAGTGTGAGGTTCGGGGCGACTTTCAACTGATTTAAACCCCTTCTGCTTTATATTGACCGTTCCAAGGCGGTGACCCCAGCTTTAATCATTGTTGTGTGTACTCTTTTGTTGTATGTTTGCCCTGTAATAGAAAAGCAAGTGATACCTTGCCTTGAATACAAATATATTATTATATTAATATTTGACCGACATATGTTTTGTGTTAGCACTCATTTCATTGTTGCATGAGCATTTTATAAATCAAATCCAACAATAAGAGGGAAACTTATCAAACATACATGACGCTTTACCCATGTAACATTGCTTTCATAACTGTTTTAAAAAAGGCACATTTCATCTCCATGGGGAGCAGTATTTTTGAAACAACAAGCTGTGCATGTATACATGCAGTTTACATACTTATTTAGATTCAGATCTAACATGGAAATATGTTGTGTTTGCAATCGATGACCATGCGTATCTTCAGTCATTTTGTAATTATGCTGAATTAAATCTGTGATTAAATCTTGTTTGATCAAACAGATGAAACAATCCACTGCTGGACATGTTTACTTCGGAAGTGAGGACAAGTTGATGAGTGAAGTGGTCGTAAACATACCTCGATGTATCTCTTCACGACACACGAGCACACACTCTTTGCAAATAACGATAGATACCTGCCACAAAACATTTACATAACAAAATCAAATACAGATAACACAATTTCGTTTGTGACTCAATTTAATTAAAAAATATTAAATGCATGCGCATTGAATTATAACCACTTTACGCGAAGAAGGACCAAAGTTTTAAGTTATCAAATGCAAATTTTTCTCTTTGTTATATTTGGAAGGTCTACCCGTATACAATTGAATGTGCATAGTTTTAAAAGTGGTGACATAAATATGTCAATAAGTGTATACTAACATACTGATTTAAATAACTTGAATGAAAGTATGCAGTTAAAAACAATGTTGATAATGCATTAATTGTTCAACGCAAAGAAACAATCCGTTTCTGTTCATCATGTGTTTGCTATAAAAAAAAATGTATATGTACACAGACCGCTACATTCTGTTATAAAGTTACAAAGATGGAGTGTGCAATATTTCAAATATAAAACTTCATGCAACCAAGACAACATCGTTCCGTTAACAGAAGATAAAAAACAAATCACAAACAAGCCATATACAAGTATGTTGATAATGAAAACCTTTTGAAACGTATGTTTGTTATTAGTAAGGTAGATTTATCGGTCGTCTGGAAGGATCTTTTGTTTTAGCAGGTTATAAAAACAATTAATTCCGCCAATTACGTGTACGAGTTTGTTGGTTGTCCGCTTTCTGGAAGAATGTAAGCAGTTTTTCGTCCCCAGTTAATCAGCAAATTGATTCGAGTCTCTTTCTGTTGAAAGACCTTTCACAAGTCTGAGAACAAGAAAACATTAAGCTACAATTATTTCATTGCAGTTACTACCTTAACGTCTGACGGGAATGGTGATGCAAGAATTAATTACGAGTGGTTGATATTGTAAGCTTTGCAAGTGTGGGCGTAATTGCAATATCGTGTTGCTAGATTGTCGACGGTTATTTTATGTTAAAGCCTTTTATATATAATCAGTGATCAATGTCATGCCTGGTTCATTAAAGTTCGAATACAAGTAAAAGGATTAATAATACATGTTTGGGGGAGTATTTGGTTAAATGAGAAAAGTAATATATTCTTACGGAAATATTAAATGATTTTAGTTTGATCAATTTGAAATCGATCAAACACTAATACATTCTTCCATCTAGAAAGGTAAACGAGGAAGCGCGTCTCGAAACTCGATAACACATGAAAAGAAAACATAAATATGTTAATATCAAACTCATGTGTGTGTGTTTGATTGATTACATGTGTTACATCTTGTTTTTCCAAAACAAGAGTCCATTCAATTCTACATTATTAGTGTTCATTCAAATGTAGTTAATGGCGTTAATTTCACTTCAAACTATTCTGAGCCGGTCTCTAGGAAAATCGGGTTTTATGCATGTGCGTTTAGTATCATCCCAGATTAGCCTGTGCGACAAAGGCTATACAGGGACGATACTTTCCGCGTAGACTGGTTTTTCATTTATAAAAGACGTCAAAACAAAAAAGTCATAAAAATGGAAAGTGTCTTCCCGAATTACCCAGTTCGTACTACACAGGCTAATCTGGGAGACACTTCACGCACGTGCATTAAGCGTGTTTTTCTCAGAGCGAGGCTCAATAGCAAGTCTCCATTTTTGTTTGGATTTGA
Source organism: Dreissena rostriformis (assembly GCA_007657795.1). Taxonomy (NCBI): domain Eukaryota; kingdom Metazoa; phylum Mollusca; class Bivalvia; order Myida; family Dreissenidae; genus Dreissena; species Dreissena rostriformis. The sequence continues at coordinate 5,120 of VMBQ01001099.1, read as the reverse complement.
TATATATATATATATATATATATATATATATATATATATTTGTGTGTGTGTATATGGTACTTTAAAAGCAATTGGTCAAGTGTAGGTCGACAATAACATCATAAATCATTTACGGAAACATGTAATTAGTACTGATATACTGAATACTAATCTGTGGTCCCAAATTAAAATTTCACAGCGCTGGACATGTGGTGTATGGAAAAGCCCTATGAATACCATGTGCCCAGTTAAAACGAATTTATTTTAGAAAGTAAACATTACCTTATATTCATTGGCTTACGTGAGCAGTACATTTCAGGCATACATAACACAAATATGTTTGTTCATAGCGCTTTCAGAATATTTTGTACATCATGTTGACAAAATGAGGTCCGTAAAACTAAAATATTTTAGTTGTGCTATACTGTTAGATAGCATGAATATATGTTTATGTTGACCAAGTATTAAAACAATTGTGTGGCTGATTTAAGATACGGTATGTCGTGTGAAATATGTAGGAGTGCTATCATACAGAAAATGTTTTTTTTTTCCAGTGAAATGAGGCTTAATTCGGTTAAGTTGTTAACTCATTATTTACACACACTTTAACCAACTGATTACAAGCTACCGGTGTCTAAATTTGGAAATCATGAATGAATTACTCATCACGCACAAATGTCAACGTAAACACCGTGCTTTGCAAAAGATGTAAACAAGGTGAATTTTCAAATTGTTCAATTATATACAACATATGTTTAATAATTGTTTCAAAATACGATCCTTCTAATTAAAGGAATATTAATTAGTTTCATAAAGTAGATGTTGCTAAATGACCAATAAAGTATACGAAAAATAAATATCCTACTTTTAAAATAGAACGGGGCGTTAACAATCGCAATAACACAACAACTACATTTTACTTTGTTTTGTAATTATTTCGAGAAAAACTATATGTAACAGCTTCGTTTTAATTCCTCATTGTTAACAATGCATATTGTGGCATGAAATACACAAATAGAATAAAAATTGTCATATGCATTTGTGTTAAGAAACTAATTAATGATTGATCAGCCCGGTTCTTATGACAATGACATATTTTAAATGGGTTTTATGCCATATGCAGCAGCGTAGTTTCAGACCAGCCTAAAGTCGAGCAGTATGGTCAGCAGCTACAATGTCCGTCATACAATGACGCACGATTTCGTTGCCTAATAAGCGGACAGCATAATATCATCTTCTGGGACATCTAAACTCCAAGCGGAAGTGTGATTCATTAAAGAGCAAGAGTGGTCAAATAAAACACCGCGATGGTCGTCTGAGGGAAGTTAAACAAAGAACGCAATCAAAGCGTTTCTGTGTACAGATCACAAGGGAACATTTGTGCTTTGAAGTTTTATTCTCTGTTTGTCATCACCTGTCCGCCAATAGGAATGACTTATGTTCAAAACAAAAATTTGTGCTGGCTTTTGGAATCATATATTATATTTAATCGCAAACAATTATAGAAGTAATGGAATGTTAAATATTATCGTATTATTGCATACGATAATCACGATATTCATTTAATATTGTTACATTTTCGTATTGGTTTACTTAAATACCTTTTTTTTTTTTTTAAAAAACGATGTCTGATAACATTGTGACGACTGAAACGCCATACTTAATGGAAAACAATTTTCGTCTTTTTATTTTGGATACATTTTGATTTGAAATAGCTCCATTTAATATAAAAAAAATATTTATAATTTTAGTACAAATAACTCTCTATGTGTTGTGTATCAGTATCGTTGAATTACGCGGATTTTTCTTATGAATATAAACCAGTGATATGTGTCTTGGAGAAGTTGTGAAGAACGTGATTTAATGCCTGTGGTTTGTTACCAAAACACAAAACACAAAAATAGTTTGTACACGAACAAACCGTTTAATAGAAGTTGTTTTGAAACATATTTTATGTTTCTTTACAAAGCTATTTACTTTAAATAGACTTGTGTAAATCGGGCTGATTTATTCGGTTTTCCTATAAATTTATAAACTATACCACTGTATTAAACTACAAAGTGCAGCATAATTCGTTAAAGTAGTTTCTTTAACTAGTTTTCGTTAGCGCAAGCATATGTATTGAGACATATGGTAAACGCACAGTTGTTTTGAACTTGTTTGATCTTTGCGGTGGCGGGTTGCGTAATTCTGACACGGACGCATGAAATCGAGTTTTTACTAAGACGTACACTTAACGTGTAACATTTTAACATGGTATGTAATTCCCGCTTTTTGCGAATATATCATTATAACTGGAAAATACAATATAGTTTTGCTTTGGCCAATATGTTGCCGAAGAACTGCAGTGGTGACAAAAGAGGTCTAAGTGGTGCCTGTGGCCTATCATTTACTAGTTGCCTAGCAACTGGACTACCCCGGGAGCCGGCGCACATGTTTGCTTATCATCATGTACATATTTCGCAGTATATGTTCTACTGTCTGTTCAACATGGCAATGTTCATTATGTTAGTTTCGTATCCATTTATATCGAGGTTATATGTAAGGTAAGTATTTGTCGGTTAATATATCTAGATCATCAACTACATTAATGCCATTTTTCACATATCATAGGCAGTGATTTGTATAGCGTCAGGCATTCCTGCCTGTACCTGGGTAAGGCATTTCTGCCTGTACGTCAGGCATTTCTGCCTGTACCTGGGTCAGGCATTTCTGCCTGTACCTGCCACCAAATTGCATTGGGCCAATTGACACCCGGACATCGATAGTGCACCTCAAGTTTAACCATATAAAGGCATGGGTTCGAAAACGAACAATGGGCGGTTTGAATTGTATATCGTTATCACGTAAACGTACTTTATTAAAAAGAACACACGTTTACAATTATCATTTATTCATTTTTTTACGTAGAATATCACTACAATATACATCAACATATTTTCTTACATAAACATCAAGTATGAGTATGTATTTGATTTAGTATTTACTCTAATTGCAAATTGATTTGCAAACTATTTAGCGTTTTAAGATGCTAATAATAGAGTGAGGCCTAATTAAAGATACAAGCTTTCATCAACTAAATACACACATTGATAATATGTATTACATGTATACATACTACTTTTACCTTATATTATGTCACGGATTAATAATTCACTTACAATATTCATGTTATTTGAGCAGAATTGTGTAAAAAAAAAACTCTGTATTTTGTATATCATTATTATCAAAAGATGTTATTCCGATGATAACGTTTTCTCGTGTCTAAGATTTAATTGCGTGTATATGTAAAATATGAACCTTGTCCCAATCAAAGCGCCGACAGAATTAAAGACTGTTTGCATTGAGAAACATTAAAGCATGTGAATCTAGATTGTATTTAGACTGTGAATTATTTGTTTAATCTGAATAAAGTCACTATGATAAATGTATATTTATTCCTAATTTTAACTCGACACGCGGTTTGGATTCTTGAGGCAAGAAAGGTATTTACATGTGGGTTATTTCTGTAATAAATATCGGCTGATCATTATGTTTCGAAATTATTTCAAGACATTTGTAGAAAATTGTTAATAAAGGATCTGACACAATTTGTCATTTCATACCCTAATTAAGAAAACGAGTTCATGAATTTTTATAGTAAGCGAGCCTTTTAGAGCCTTTATTTTGTTTAATGAATAATAGAAATCATGCTTCCGGTGCAGCCTAAGTCGAACTCAACTTGACTGGAAACAAATCTTGTGTTTTCACCCTAGTGCTCCAATTTTTAAATTGACAATCGATATCACACACCAATCATCTGAAATGTAGAATATTTGCACATATGTTGTGTAAAAGTTTAAACAAACCTGAACAAACTGATATTTGTTTGCATTTGTTCGTGTGTTTTCGCGAAATAGTGTGTACCATTAATGTATAACGTTTATATAATAAAGATAATATGTGCCTGTTTAATCTTCTTTTATAAATGTTATTGTCACAAGTTTATGAATATTTTTTATAAAAAGACACTCGGATGGCATCCTCCTTGTTTAGTTGGGTCAAACTTAAAATATTTATATGTTTACGGCAAATACAAAATTGAAAGATCAGCTGATTGAAGACTAGAGTCGGCTAGGGTAGAGGTTGACAGATGCTTAACATGCATCTGCATGTACTACTGATTCAGGATATGTTTTTATTTGAAACATACTTATGTCAGGCGTGGTTTACTGTTGACCGCATGGTTAAAGAGGCAATGTCAGCTGGCGAAACAGTACAAAATGAAGAAGTATTTGCTGAGTTTCTTTGTCCGCATTCATAAACAGATTCTTATATCATAGAAGCTCAACATATAGCATTTTCACGAAAAGCTGCTTTAATGTTAACTCTGTCATGGCATTTATCCCATTTAAATAAATGATATAACCTCTTTCTCCAGGTAGAAAAGGCTTGTTGATAAAGCTGGCAGCATTTGAAGGGTTTATATAATAAAGTAGACAGACTCGCAGGTATTGTTCTTGCATTATATCTGGTTTATATTCTCAAGGCAAACCTTGAATAAAGAAACATGGACGACATTTGTTTTGTAAGAAAATCAGAGTTCACTGAACTGTCAATATATGTAAATAACATCTTTGAAGAAAACTAATCTACGACAGAGACCATGCTATATCGATTTAAATGTAAGGTCGTACTTTTTCATTGACGTAAATGAATGAATTAATTCCACATTGATTTTGCGAAACGCTTCATACGCATTTCAATAAGTGCATTCAAGACCAGCCAATCGTGAAAATCAATTACTTGGTTGTCGTGTCAAGGTTAGGTTTTGCGTAATTGATTGTGTATGTATGACGCCTATTGCACCTTTCAATGTAGTTAATTGTCCCATTAGATTATGTAACGACACCATCCAAATATTGTGTGACGAAGTCACTTCGAGGGCATCATTATACTTTGTTAAAGGTTTATTTTTCTTCCGATATTTTCCGATAAAAAAACTGTCATAATTTGTGTTATTAATTTACACCTGCAGTCGGAAGAAAACAATGAAAAATAGACAGCATAATATAGTAAAAGAAAACATCGCATTTTAAGTGTCTTTATGTCTTTCTAAGCAATATCCACATCATGGTTGGGATCTATGTACTTGTTTTGTA
>VMBQ01001098.1:119378-205032 GCA_007657795.1 Dreissena rostriformis | reverse complement strand
GACACGTTTTGCCAAGGTATATGAAAAATGGTTGTTTTCTTGCCTGATCGGGCAATTTTTCAATCAATATTTTCCGATCGGGCAAGTCAAAAGGGGATTCCCCAACTTTCCCAATCGGGCAAGATCCCCGACTGGTATCCATGTCAATATTTGAAATGTGTGCACTCGGTTCTCATATGATCTTTCTTTCGATCTGTCCACTATATGTAAAACACTGTACTAAAAGAGTATATTAATAATTATCAGTTATGTAGAAAAATAAGTAATCAAGTGTATACCAGCTGATTGTGTTAGAACATCTTGAAGCGTTGAACAATCTCCAAGCGTGGTGAAGGCCCTCTTCTGCAAGATTTGCATATTCATTTTGTGCAGTACACTATAAAATAAATCACGATTATTTTATTTTCCCGACACGTTGTTATCCCGTAAAATTAATTTATTGCCAATATATATTGGTTTAACCCACATTCTGGAACTGACATTCTTTTATTTAAACACATTTTGGGATCTGACTTTAGAGCGAATCTTCTCCTACTTATGTTAGAAGGTTTTACACGAAATATATGTCGTAAGTGAAATCCGCATTGATACAAAAGTTTTGAAGAGCTTATTATCATTAAAGGTCAAGATTTAACATTTTTGTATTCTTTTGCAATTGACCCAGTATGTTATATATGATGAATGGTTTATTTTATAGTCATTAGCTCATCGGTGACATAAACATTGATTTAAATGTTTTCTCACACACGTAACACTTACATCTGTAAGCTGACACAGGGAAAAGTCTCGATTTATTTTTACTATAATACTATATATACTAACAATATATAGTAATAGTACAAAAATCGAGACTTTTCCCTGTGTAAGCTGAGCGTAATTTTAGGCAGCTTACGGTATTATTTACACAGTGTAATTTTTACATGTTTATTTTAACACATACGAACATACTTACATTTGAATATGCCTAAAACGGAATACTATGTTTACTATTTCCAGGTAACAAGACGCATGTTATAGACGTTGAGGATGCCAGTGCTAAAAAAGCGTTACTAAGTGTGTAGCGATCTAGAAAGTGAAATGTACATGAAACATTCCCATCATACAAAATAAAAGAGAACGTTTTAGTGACACGCCAATTTAAACACGAAGCAAAGACAAAAACGTGCAATATAAGTGGAATGAAAAACCAAAAAGGGTAAAGCCGGTTCTATACTATAACGAGGTTGATGAGACAAAAATACAAGCATTATTGCGATTCGGAATACCTGAAGTGATTCGGAATACTTGGCGCGAGCTTAGAAGATTCATATCCGTGGAAATTTTAATAATTGCAAACTTTGATATTAACTGTTTATTGAATACAATGACATTTAACGCGTTTTGAAAAGACTTTACTGATACATGTATGGTACTTGTATGTGACGCATTTTGGACGACCTAATTTTAAACAAGTTTTGTACCTGGTGAATATATCATAATCGCAAAAAGTGAAATTGTAGTGGATAGAAAGATTTGTGAAATGAAACCCACGATATGATTCCAGAAGTGACCAATATATACCATGTATACATGCATTGCATTTCTCTTTTATACTTATGTGAATACATATTTTTTAAGACTGCTGTATTGAGAACTTAACGGATTGGTTCATCAATTATTTAGTTTGTCCCTAACATTACCTGCTAATCTTTACGTTTTTGTAAATGTGTCCAGCGCATAACGAAGTCGTTCCGAAATTATTTTTGTATTATGTATGTAAGTGCTGAGATCAATTGAAAATGTATGCAGAGGCATCGTGGGAAGAAATGACGTAACACAGATAATGGTTTATGTTTATATTTACAAAACAAAACGTGAGAAACTTGCTCATGACATATGTGTCGCGTTCTGAGAAAACTGGGTATAATGCATATGCGTAAAGTGTCTTCCCAGATTGGCCTGTGCAGTCCGCACAGGCTTATCAGGGACGACACTTTCCGCTTAAATTGGATTGTTGCTAAGAAGAGACTTCATTTAAACGACAAATGTCAAAAAGCGGAAAGTGTCGTCCATGATTAGCCTGTGCGAATTGCACAGGCTAATCTGTGACGACACTTTACGCACATGCATTATGCCCAGTTTTCTCAGAACGCGACATATATACGGAACGACAAGTGCAATTAAGTACCACTTATACCAGTTATAGCAATTCTATGTCAGACCTGTAGACTTTATGAAAACACTACACAAAGCAGCTGTACATATTTTTGTTTGGTTCATGTGTCTTTATGTGCTGTTTTAGTCCGTCTCTGTTGAAGGGTTCTTTATGGAATATTCTAAATTTAAACTCATATGGTCCATGAATGGGGAATGACATCGCAGTCCTCCTCTATTTTTAAAATTCCTAATTACATATACTGCAACTATAGGTGCATTTATTTTCGCCCTCTGAGACCTTTATCACCTTAAAAGACGGTCCAACGAATGGTTACACAAATGTTCATATCAAAATAAGGACGACACGTCATTAAACCTTAAATTCATTAAAATATGACTGAAAAGGGCGAAAAAAACATTATATTATCTTGTATATCAGCAACCCAACAACCCAACCTGCGAAAAAGATGAATTGATTCTGTTGGTCGGCAGGTTTTTCGTACATCATTATTATAAGTATACAATAAGTAACGTGAAAACACTTATATTGCACAACATAACATGCTATAAAACTATAATATTGATGTACACACATTAACTTAATTAAAGATTGGTAGGTATTTCGTGTCAAACCTTTTGACATGGGAATGAGTTGTTTGTCATTTGAAAGTCAGGTCGAGAAAGTGGGTAAAACCAAAATATTTTAGATATAAATTAATTAAAAAGATAAAACCGCGTTGGACAAATAAAATAATCGTGAGTTTTGTTATATTTGACTATACACACGCGCAAATACTGTGTTTTATAAATACTGTGTATTATAAGATAAAATGATATTGGTATATCAAATTTCTCGAAGGTCACGTGAATAAACAACATATTGTGGACGGTTTGTCTTCAATAACTTTTGTTTAATGGCGTCTTCGGTCTTGAAACAAAACACCGAGGGAAGCAAACACACCGTAGAGCCGATCGGAGTATTCATGTTTAAGAAATATAAATATAAATATAAATATAAAGTGGCTTACCAAGTTAACATACTAGATACTACTTTACAAAAAGCATCCAAACGACGCCATTGTATAAGTCATTTCAAACTAACCCCACTTAAACGCAGTCAGCTCCCGTATAAGCATGCCCTCCTGCGTTATGTCGGCAGCGGGCCGATTATAGACGTCGTGCACAGCCCTGTCGTGTGCTATTTACTAAAAAATGAACGTTTTTGAAAACAAATGTGTGAATGTGATTTATATACAGGTGTGTAGCATTTTATTATTCTAATTTATAGTTGATGGGATTGGAGTAAAACTGTTCTAAACATGTATAAGTACTTGCAGAAAATTGAAAACGTTTGCTATGATAGTGTTAGTGTGAAATTATAAAATAGATTATCGAGTGCTTGAATAATAATAATAAGGTCTAGGTTTTCCGAGTTAAATGACTTAAGCATGTGACTAAATTTTCATTAAATAGTTTCACTATAAAATTAAACCTAAACCAACTCATTTAGTCCGTGCAGAAATAATTTTCCGCATTTTATTTTGATTTTTAATGGTGTAAACTAACCTCAGTATATATATATATATATATAATAATCAATACAGTAGGGCACAGATAGATTGGTTACCTCCCCTTATCTATCGCTACTCTCTCTATAGTATATTATAGTCAACGGAGTCAACGGTTATATTCAACGGGGAACCAGTTTAGGGCACAGATCGACATTGTCAATTTTCGGATTAAACTTTTTGTCGCGGTAGGAGTTTCCTTGTTTTGTTTTTATTTGAAAACATTTCAAACTTTGTCCAGAGTTTTTTCTCATACAATACCGCTTATTGCATTTTTCACCACAAGAAATATAGACGAATGATACTTTTAAAACTGTCGGCGTACAAATCCCTAAGTATTTAGTCTACATACTTTTACTTTCTCTTTCAATTATTGGAACCAGAACTAGACAACAAAATTATGTAAAGCTTTTTAATCAGACTTACTTAAAGACTTACTGTCGTGTTACATAATAAAAACAGAATATACAAATAAACCTATTGAATTCATACACGATTGAATAGATCAACTGGTTTAACAACGTTGCCTAGTAGGACGGAATGTCCTTGCTGTTGATAGTACTATAGTAATAGTAGCATGAGGCGTAAGCGTTAAACGTTTTTCATCAGATGATATTAGTGGACTTTAATTGTAAAAATGAATGTTTTTTAACATTTAAATATGACGATTTATATGCAGGTGTGTAGCATTTCATTTATATTTGGTGGGATTTGAGTGTTTTTTTTCCCCAATTAAGCACATACTTATCTTAAAGTTAACACTTGTGGAAAATTTAAAACGGTTGTTACTTTAGTGTAAAATGTGTACTGGTTTGCGCGTATTTTCCGGACGGAATATCCCTTTATTTTGATACGGATTTCAAAAATCATGCGACATAAATTGTGAAACGTTGCACTTAGCACCCTGGGTTCTTTGCCGGTATGCAGCGTATGTCACAAGATGACCTATATTGTTTACACAAAACAGGACTTCTTAACGATGACAGAAGTATTTAAAGGACATTTTAAAAACATTCGAATACACTAAAAAAATATTGTATACAATTCATTTAATTTGTACAAAAATTCTATTGAATTAAACGCCAACAGTTTATATAAAAATAATAGCAATTTATCAAAAGACTAAATACTCAATAGAAAAGGTAAGTAAGACAAATTAGGTAACGTAACATTTTGAAGACGTTATTATGTTGGACGTTACGTTTTAATGAACACAAGGACATTCGTTTTTGAATATTTCGACAGCTTATTAAAGGTTTTTGTCGGACTACGTCTGCCCACTGCCTTTCAATAAACAGCAATACATCCTTGGCGTTGGATACACTGTCTTAGACATTTTTTTTTCAATAGTTTGGGTATGTTGTTTTGGGCATCACATGATTACCGAAATACAAGTTATATATTTTACAATAAAGCATGAGAAAATTAATTGAAACATAAATAGCTCGCATTTAGGATAAAGGAATAATGAAATTCCAGAAACATTATCGGGATAGTAATTCTTCCTACCGTCACCGTATTGTAAAAGCTATTGGTTGTTAAACCGCCCGTCTGTCAAAGTGTAACACCCCGGGTAAATATTATCAATATCAAACATACCTATGTGATAATCACAAACGACCCTCTATATTATTTCTATTCACTTTAGCCAAATACTGAGTGAATGTAATCTCTGTGTTATCTTATCGCTTTGTAACGTAACGGGAAAATATCTAAGAATTTGACATAATTAGGACAGTATCGGATAACGAAAGTAAACATATGCTAAAGTCAACAGATGTCTATCAGGGGAAAATGTAACAATATTATACTTCACTCAAAAAAGCTGTTAAAAGGACTTGTTCTCAGTTTATCAAAATGAGAAATTTTCAACCTTTTGTCACATATTCAAGAAATAAATGAACAATTTACATCAGTGTGCGAAATAACACTAATGCCGCAGACTTANTTCACTGTTTACTGTGAAATGACGTCATTATTTTGACGAAATGACGTCATTATCCCAACGACATTCTTTAGTTAAACTCTTTAACAATTTATATAAGCTGTGAAAAAAGCATGAAATAAAAAGACAATTTGTTGGATTCGGTGGAATATCGATTTTTATTCACTCGTGATCATAGAAAATATATATTTTCACTCGTGGCTGCGACACTCGTGAAAATATTAATTTCTATGATCACTCGTGAATTAAAATCGATAATCCACCGAATCCAACAAATATCCTCTATATTATTATTATTATTATTATTATTATTATTATTATTATCATTATCATTATTATTATTATTTTCCAGAATACAGATTCGTGGCATTTTACTATGATTTTGAAGCCTTATATTTAAACAATCCTTAACCATTGACTATTAAAAAATGTATATTAATATACAATTATTATTATTTATTAATACTAATCATAATAATAATAATTATTATAATTATTATTATTTTATTATTATTGTTGCTATTTCGAAAAAGTTTGAGCAGTATTTTCGTTCAAAACAGTTAAAATTTAAATGATATGAGTACTGCCTTAATGATGCTTATATATGTATGATGGCTATGAGATAGGTAATGATTTATCACATGTTCTCATTATTAGGGATTAAATTATTGGTCATATACATCTCAAATCGTTGCCAAAATTTCACGTTGCGTGCAGCATAATCGTGTTCAAGAATGCTGTATATTTCGAATTTTTGGCCAACAAAACAGTCTTATTAAATTATGTCTTTAACATTGCCATAAGCAGCATAAAACTGTTTTTTTTTTAATGCACAAGTTGAAATTCTTAAGAAAAAAAAAAGACAAAAAAGCACCACTAACCGGATTGTTTACATCCATTAACGTTTAAATGCGATCCCGACAAAGGCACGTGATCCTGCACCCTGAATACTTGGTCTTGAATTGGCACGCATTTTTAATTCCCCATCGACAATATCATGCATTTAAGACTATCAACATAAATATTATATTTTGTACGAACAATTTGATTCATTTACTTTGAATAAAAATACAATTTACTTAATAATGCTTAAGTTATTTTGAAGCGAATGACAAAATTCGAAAATATGTTACAAAATACGAATATTTCAAATCGTCCGGAAAATACTACAGTCCGGAGAAAACTCGCTAAACAGTACATACAATTAGCAATTGTTTGAATAGTTCGATGTAATTTGTATCTTTTGTGTCATTGAAACAAGTATTCTAATGGCACAATTATAACAGCGATGATCAGAGAATAATTGCCACTGTGAAATTTCCACTGATAACACATATTGCTAACTGCATACAAATTCGTTAAACGCTTATACACGTAATCAGATATTTTCTAAACATGAAAATGAAAGTTGTCGTTCGTTATTTTCTCCTATCATAATAATTGATGGCTGATGAACAATTTTGCAAATGACAAATTACTGGCTAAATAATTATTCATTTTTAAAAATAAGTGTTAACGAAATGTTTATATCACATTTTTAGGCTTAACATCTTCTTAAGTTCACGGCGTTTAGCGCGGGACAATGGAAGGAAATTCTCTGAGTTTCATATCGCTTGCCTTTGACTTCGGTACCACATACAGCGGCTATGGCTTCTCCTTTAAATCAAGTCCAACGGACGTTAATGTCAACTGCAATTGGTACGATGGGTCCGGTAAACTTGTATCACAGAAAACATCCACCAGCATCCTACTAGACCCAGACGGCCAGCTCCACTTATTTGGCTTTGAGGCCGAGGACAAATATGCAAATCTTGCAGAGGAGGGCGTTCACCACGCTTGGAGATTGTTCAGACGCTTCAAGATGTTCTTATACAATGATCCGGTATACACTTGATAACTTATTTTGCTACATACTGATATTTAATAACTTACTATTTACTATGTAAGGTGTTTTACATATAGTTGGCAGATCGAAAACTAGATCATTATTATGATAACCAAGCGCACACATTTCGACTATTGACATGAATACTGTCGCGATACAAATAGAGCGGGGTCGGGTATTCCTGAACATGCAGGTATTTTAAAGTTAACACATGACGTTCATACTGAATTGTACATGACGTCATCATTAATCGTCACTATCATTTTCCCTCGTTTAATATCTTTAGATTAAAAACGGCATTTTTACAACAGCGCCAATATCTGGGTAAGAAAATTACGCTATTTATTATTTTGTAATATGTTAATGCCTAAGATTCCATAGTCTTAGAAAATAATGTCTGTCTCCGTAACTTGTTTTTATTCGATGATAAACATGTATGACTTCAGGTTCAACTGCATTATTTCACAGGTGTTGGGCGCGTGGCCAAGTCACTTTAACACTATCAATATGTCATAAAACAACATTTTTTTATTAAAAAATAAATAAAACAATTCTGATATAATATATATATATACAAGGTAGGAATTTCTTGACACAGACAAATCACCTCCATCAACATTTTAAGCGATTATTTGCCTAAATGGCGGTCGATTTTCGTAAACTATGTACCATTTTGTTGGCAAAGGTTGCCTCGTGACGAAAAATGACCACAAACGGCTACTTGCCAACATAAACTACAAGAAAACACTTGTCGAACTCGTTGAAATGCTAGGTCGGCGATCGTCAGACCGATGTTCAGTGCCGATTTTTAAAAGAGTAAAACTATCCAAATTTCCCAGCTTCCGAAATTAATCCGTATAAGTACAATAAACACATACGAGTTTATCAACTTACAACACAGATTTGTCTTTTTGTTTACACCAAACACTCCTATAATCGTTATGTTTCAATGTTTATTTCAATCGGGTCCCATTTCAATCGTGTAAGATGTTGTTGTTGTTCACCTTACGCGATTGGTTCCGCGCCTCAAAGTTACCGAAGGTATTATTGAATAACTGAAACCGGGAACCGTATTTACCATGTACAAGTTTCTGATCGACATGAAGCTGGACTCGAAATTGCCGATAAACAATTCCCGATTTACAACGATTTCGACGTAAGAACGCAGACAACAGGACGAATCTGTGGTGTAAGTTCATAAACTCGTATTTGTTTATTGTACTTATAATACTTAACTTCTCTTATGACAATACGGTCAATCTCAACTATGCATGGCCCCATTACCAACCCTGGGGCGCCCCGCCCACATAGACCACACCCGCCCAACATTGCCTTTTACTCTAATTTCTTCATTTCTACGCCGATTCACTTCAAATTGATACTGAACTTCTCTTATGACAATACGGTCAATCTCAACTATGCATGGCCCCATTACCAACCCTGGGGCGCCCCGCCCACATAGGCCACACCCACCCAAAATTGCCTTTTACTATAATTTCTTCATTTCTACACCGATTCACTTCAAATTGATACTGAACTTCTCTTATGACAATACGGTCAATCTCAACTATGCATGGCCCCATTACCAACCCTGGGGCGCCCCGCCCACATAGGCCACACCCACCCAAAATTGCCTTTTACTATAATTTCTTCATTTCTACACCGATTCACTTCAAATTGATACTGAACTTCTCTTATGACAATACGGTCAATCTCAACTATGCATGGCCCCATTACCAACCCTGGGGCGCCCTGCCCACATTGGTCACACCCACCCAAAATTGCCTTTTACTATAACTTCTTCATTTCTACACCAATTCACTTCTAATTGATACTGAACTTCTCTTATGACAATACGGTCAATCTCGACTATGTATGGCCCCATTACCAACCCTGGGGCACACCTAGGTCAAACATTCGGCGTGGGGATACGCGTCGGCCTCTGCCCCGCCATTTTTAGTTACTGTTTAATTTTAGTTGCAATGCTATAAGGTTAAATTTTATTTACACTTATATGTATCATGAATATTGCTGGGCCAAGCGTGAGGTTGAGCGCTCTATAACCGGTTTAACCCCCCAGTGCTAAGCATTGACCGTTCCAAGGCGGTGACCCCAGCTTTATTCTACTATGTGTATATGTTGTTTGTTTTGTTTTGTACTGTACCGTTTTGGCAATTGGTTCCTTGCCATAAATAAAGGACCACGAAGGTGTGTAGGATAGAAATGCAATACTGCTGCAGCTTCTGGAGTTTAGTTTAAACCTATTTATTTTAGCTCGATTGCATCGAAAACGCTCTCGAGTCCGTTTCCTGGGACTAGAACCAGTACTTGGGGCTTTGGGGGAGATGAAAGGAACGCTCCCAGTGGGGTTCGAACCCATGATCTCCCGATCGCTAGGCGGAAACCATATCCACTACGCCACGGCGATCTTGGAGTTTCACTTCTTTATATTGTATTTTGCCCGTAACATATGTGTGCTCTTACCTAATGTGTTATCAGTTGTTGTTTGAGATATCTTAACAGTATGTTTGATAATAACCATTAACCTGTTATAGTTGTGACTATGGGGATTGAATGATTTCCCAAATGTTCAAAAACAGGAAGGATGCTGCATCGAATTTTGTTGATACCATTATGAAAACGCCTGCTGATTTTGGGCAACATTTGTTATTTGTCATATAACTTGCCAATTGTTCGTTATTTGATATAACATTTACATACAAACACACTATTATAGCAACACTATTTTCTGCAGAGTTTGTCTAGTTCTACTACGGTTGAAGATACGGAAGGTCGGTCGTATTTTGCGATTCAGTTGTTCACCCTGGCTATAGGATTCCTGCGCCAACATGCTCTCAAACTTTTAATCCAGCGACACCTACACGTTAAAGAAACCGATATAAGATATGTCATCACAGTGCCCGCCATCTGGGGCATTCCTGCCAAACAGTTCATGAGGGTGGCTGCTACAGATGTAAGCGGGTCGTTTACAATGTTTTAATAAGACATAATTTTTGTTGACATTTCTCGTTTAAACGACACCTTGATTCTTTTCCAATACGCGCTGTATCGATTCATAATGATTTCTCTAACGATAATCAAAACTACAACCATTTCATTCATGTTTCATTCGTAAGGCTGGAATTGATGGTGAAAGACTGAAAATTGCCCTCGAGCCGGAAACAGCGTCGATTTGGTGTGAAAGGCAAGGAGAAGGGCTTACAGGAAACAAGTTCATGCTCGTGGATTTGGGAGGTACATGTGTTAATTTGGAATGCAAAAAGTGAAATATTGTTCATGTTTTGGATATATTTCAAAATATTTTTACATGAAAAATAACGAATATCGATAGCTAGGATTTCGTTGTTTGCAAAGTAAACAGTATATTGTCTGATTGTATAAAGGGATTTTTGTGTTATAGGTGGAACTGCTGATATCTCTGTTCACGAAAAACGGCCTGACGGGCGACTGAGAAATATACACGCCCCTAGCGGAGGCCCGTGGGGAGGTACATGCGTTGATGAAAACTATATCACGTTTTTATTAGAGGTATTTGGAAAAGAAGCACTACAATATTTGAAAAAGGAAGAAATGTGCGATTATTTGGAGTTAATGCGCGACTTCGAATTGAAGAAACGAGCGTTTGACTTTGAATCTGGAAATTGGATTTTTTTCCGTATCCCTGTGTCACTTTGGAATCGCTCTGAGAAACAGCTGGGTCAGACAATTCAAGATCGTCTGGCGTCATTGACATACGGAGCGAATGTTACTGCAGCACGTGGGGTCAAGTTGAAAGTCCATCAGTCTATCGTTCAGGCCTGGTTCGACGACCCAGTCTCAAAGCTCATTGATCATCTGATGAAGATTTTGAAAGAAAAATATATAGAAGACGTACAGCATATTGTATTGGTAGGTGGCTTTGGAGAATGTCGATATGTTCAGCATAGAATCCAGTCAGTGTTGAAAGGAATTCAACTGATAATTCCAAAAGATGCAGGCTTGGTCGTCCTAAAAGGGGCTGTTGTGTTTGGACACAGTCCGGAAATCATTGCGTCAAGAGTGATGGCCTGTACCTATGGAGTAAGGCGGTACAAACGATTTAATCCCGCTAAGCATCACGATGAAATGAAGGTCTTGAAGAATGGCGAGTGGCTTGTGCCAAACACTTTCAAGGTGTTTGTTCGAGCAAACGAAGAGATTGCAATCGATGACAGTGTGTCCTATGAGTGTACACCTACTGATAAGGTGTCAAGAAATGTGATTTACATGACACGCGACACAGAGCCTCAATACACGACTGATGCAGGCTGCAAACGTTTAGCGGTCTTGAAGTTGCCCAATTCGGAAGACATCCCGTTCAATGAACAGAAATGCGTTGTTTCATTTATGTTCGCCGACACTGAATTGATCGTGAAAGCACAGAACCGCCTCACTGGAAATGTAACCCTTCTTCCATTAGATTTGCTGGACACTTATGCGAGGAATAGTGATAGTTTTGCTGATGGTTAAGTGATAAACTTGAACCAGACACTGTCGAATCAATCAAATTATAAAAACAATTATGCAGGCAGTAATATTTTGAGACTCATGTATCGTTACTTGACTATAACAAGCATAAATATCTATATTTATACTAGTATTTCTTTAAAAAAAATACGTTTATATATTTTTATATCATGTAAGTAATTATTTGCTCATGTTCACATTAAAAAATTTTGTCAGGCCTACCTGGCATTTGTCACAAATGTACACATATTCATTGTTTGCAATTTAATTGCTTGCAAAGGTTTGCAAATTTAACATTCTTGATTATAATCTAGCCCACGAACTGATTTTCTTACCTGTGATAACAGTTTTTAATTATTCATTCATTAAAATATATTGGAATATACATATACGACGGAGACAACTGAATAAAGGCAATATAAATAGCATCCATAACAAAGAATAAACACTGGGACCATTGGTCATTTAGCATTAAGACCATTCATAAATATTGTTTTGCAATGTAACACTGTGTAAACTCATGCTCATTGTGTTATTGTGTATGCGTACTCTAGTGTAATTATGTTTATTGAACTTACGGACTTGATTGTTACTCGCGACGCTTTGTCTCATCATGCTCATCACTTTCATCAAGTTTTCTGAAAATCCATCTTGGAGGCATGCCGTTTATACTCGCTGGATCCGTCTTTTTAAATTCCTGATCCGGATCGAATCTTGGTTTACTGATTGTTTTTCACCGCCATACTTCTTGTTTTTATTCATTAAATGTATTTAAGCCCAATAATTTTCGGGCGATTGTTTAAGGACTATTATTGTAAGAAAAATTATTTATTTCATTTTCCGGTGATCTGCTCCTTGAACATAAACCATATAATGTAGACTATTTGCTCGGACGATCTACAGTCCAATTGTAAATCACACGTTGTATTATTGCTTATGTGTATATTGTGCGTGCTTTTATACTCTTACGTCGGGAAAAACTGTATCATGCATATATCGTATTACTCAGATTGATTTAAATTGCAATCGAAAAGGCTTCAAATTGCAGTGTACGTTTGTTAACTATTATTTATTTTTATGATGCATCAAAAATATCTGGAATTGAGTATATACAATTGTGTGTACAACTAGAGCTTGGAATGGAATTTGATTGGTTAATTCATTGAAGCCTTGTATAAACTATGTAAGTTAGTATTGCATTCCGTCACCGCACCACCCAATAGTAGTCGGCGGTTATTATTTACTCTTTTGATTTTCTCTTTTAAGAAGCATATGTGACGTAATAAATCCTATTGTTCGTGGAGAAGACACAGTAACAAACACAGTTCGTTTCTCTTTTCATCGCGATTTAATTATGTTGAATATTTTTTAATACAACGCTTGCTATTGTTCGTAAAATACAATCTAACAGCGCGACAAGAAAGCATGACTGCTCTACCCGATTGTCAAACTAGGAATGTAGAATAATCCTTCTTTTTCAACAAAACACAGCATTTTATTCTGAGGTAAATAAACATAAAATTTAGATATGTCGTCTTAGATTGTTTGACTGTTTCTCTCCCCCTATTTACTAAACCCACCCCTTCAAATAACTCTTGTTGATTGGATGGATCGCGTGGCAGACACAATTATTTACTTTTGACCAATATTTATAATGACCATGTGTAGGAAATAACCTTTGGGACTAATAGATTTCGCTTCAATAAGCATATTTGATCATATCGACACATATTCCCGATAATTGAACTACATTGGGGAAATGAAACCGTACTTCTATAATCAATTATTCAAACTTCATTGCCTATTCTATCCGAACTTGCATCTCTGTTATGTAGCTTGGGGAAATGCTTAAGGTAATCAAGAATTCTTTTTATGAAAGTATGGTTGGACCTGCAGCTATGTTACACATATGTATATAGGTATTTTGTTTAGAAGAATAAAAGCAGGACATTGCTAAATTGCTTCTTTAAAGACTGTCTACATACCACTTAGCGGTTGATAACTAAGAATATGATCATGCAGAATAAGACAACAGAATTGACCCAGTTGTTATCCACACACTAATAAAAGTTCAAGTATACGACTTGCATGTCACCGATTTTAGATACATTTATTTTTAAACTTTAAGATCGACCGTTCATCTGATGTTATATCAAATTAAAAGCTAGGAAGGTAACAGAGCCAACTTCGTCCGTATATACGTTCGTACGTACGTCAGAGATTTGTGTCCAAACATGACTTTTGCGGGGGAATCAGTGTCTGTGTTACGTTTCTGGTTGACATTATTGAAGCATGTGATACCTTCTGACATAAAGAAGTTTATGGAAACTAAATCTAGTCGATATCGGCGGAAAGTGTAATATTGGCTCAAAAAACTAATTATCAGTTCGTCACAAAAAGGTTAAACGTATCGGATGACGATCAAATCCAATAACTTTTAATTAAGGGATTCTGCAAGGGTCTATCATGTATCTGAGTTAATGTCGTGTGTTTGTTAATGTCATAGATAATAATATAAGTGATAATATGAATCTATCTGCCGATGGTATTCGTCATTGCATAGTAGTAAACCTGAAAATGAAACTGCCTCTGAAACGCAGGTATAATATATTCCTTCTTATTTAATAAAAAAATCCAAACCGTGACGTTGCTACGACCAATACAAAACAACAACCACTACACCACCACCAGGCTTCTACAACTCTTTTCTTGTGTTGTCTTAGTATTCTTGATTTCTTCATCAAGCAACCGCTGTAGATGAACTGTTTTCTAATCCCAGAGACTTAAGCTGTTAAGATGCCAGAACACTTTAACAGTGTATCGCTTTTACTCCTAGGGGTACTACATTCCTTTCTTGACTCGTTCCTCTGTGACCTTTTTTGAGCAGTTTACTGCTTCTTCCTAAGTTCTTCATTGTTGTCTTCTAACGTTTAAATCGTTCGGTATGATTTAGAAAGTTCTCCAGATGTTTTTTCTTTACCACTCGATCCGTGGCCAAGACGTTGAGGGAATCGGAGTTTCACAGTAATATGGGTGTCTAAAGTACTGGAAACCTCATTTCCTTACTTGTTTATGGTTGTTTACCCATGATCAATTGTTTATCATTTTTATTATTAATGTCTTAAGCTTTTTTGCTTTTTTCTATATGGTCCTTGGCGTCTTTTATTATATTCTCTCCAACTTGCCCAGGATCTCAACCACACTTTTGTTTTGGAAATGTGTGTATCAGATGCTACGCATTCTTACCAAACACACGATTCACTAAATCAAATGAATGGTCGTAGCGAGTTATTTTATTGCAAACGAAGTATCCTATTAGGCATGACAAACACACAATCCGAAAAACGTGAAGTACGTTTTCAAATCCTTCGGTGCTTTTATTTTTTATTCTAATGTTAAATAAACCACAACGCCCGAATTATTACCTTTACCAGAGAGTCTTAAACTGGTGTGATTCGTCCCAGAAATGACGTCACGCAAGATACGTCATAAAGTGAGTAATCAATTGAATGAAAATACTAGCACAAAATAAAAAAAGGATATGATATGCTGATATGTTATATAAACGATAACACACGGCAGAGCTTGGCCGGACGTCTTCAATCGGCGCTACCCGATTAATTTCCCTCGGACCGTTGTGTCGGCAGCGGGCCAATTATAGACGTCCGGCCCAACTATGTCGTGTGTTAATAGTCTAAATAATAGACGTTTCTTTAAATTAATGTGTGACGATTTATATGCAGGTGTGTAGATTTTTTTTATTCTAATTATAGTTGGTGAGATTTTAGTAAATTGTTCCAATTAAGCGCTTGTATAAAATTGGAAACGTTTGATAGTGTAAAGTGTGCACATAAAATTAAAAATTCATTATCCATTCTTTGAATAGTAACATGTCATGTGCAGCTTTTCCAAGTAAAACGACGTTAACTTGTGAATACTTTTTTTACCCATGTGTGCGAAAACCAATATTTTTATTTTAAGCTCAAACCAAAACCAAAATATTTAGTCCGTGGAACGAGAATGTTCCGCATTTTCTTTTGATTTTGAATGGTGTAAATGTATCTTCTTCTCTGCGGCAGTTGTTCTGTTCGCATAATAAGTCTTGGCGCCTTTGTAGATGGAAGAACGCCAGGTATAGCTTTCTGGGTCTCAAGGAAGGTTGGAGGGTCATCCAGTCCCTCGTTGATTGGTACTTGCGGGAGACAATTCATGGCTTCGTCATTTATGCTGGAAGTGCGGTTAAGGACGTTGTCAAAGTACTCAGCCCACCTTTCCAGGATCTTCCCTTTCTCTGTGATGAGAATGTTGCTGTCCAAACAACTGAGGATGGGGTTCGATCCTGAAGATGTGGAACCATACACTTCTTTCAGAGTGTCGTAGAATTTCTTTTGATCGCGCCTGTCGACATAGTCTTGGCTTTGTTGCCAAGCCACGCATCCAGCATCTGACGAAGTTTGTTCCGAACGGTTCTGCGTATGTTGTTGAACGCATCTTTCCTGGCTATGGTCGTGGGTTCACTGAGGTAGGCTTGGTGGAGGTGGTGTTTCTCATCCAATAACTGATTAATTTCCTCGCAGTTTTCATCACACCAGTCCTTGTGTTTCTTGGTTTGGGGCCCAATGGTGTTCGTGGCTGTTGTAAAAATCAGCTCTCTGAGTGATGCCCTGTCTGCCTTTACAATCTGATTGTCTGGAGAGGCAGATTCCAAGCGCTCTTCTAAAACATTCATGTAGGACCGTTTGTAACTGGGGGTCTTCAGCTTGGCAATGTTCAGGCGTTTGGGGGTCTTCTGTTCTTGAGGACGTCGTTTGGGCTGAATGTGTATGTTTAGCGGTGTGATGATGAGGCGGTGATCTGTCCAGCATACGGCACCACACATGGACTTGGTAACCCGTACATCCTGCCTGTCCCTTTTTCTCACGATAACATAGTCAATAAGATGTCAGTGCTTTGGGCGAGGATGCATCCGTTCGGTTACGGGTAGGGAGGCGGAAGATCGTGTTTGCGATCAGCAGTTCATGTTAACCCATGTCAGCAGCAAAAGAAGATCATTGATGTTGCAGTGGCGAACTCCATGGTGTCCAAGGACTCCTTCCCAGGCAAGGTTGTTAGTGCCAACTCTTGCGTTGAAGTCAACTTACAAGATGAGCTTTTCTGTCTTTGGAATGTCGGTAATGACAGTATGAAGGTCTTCATAAAACGTTGTCTTCACTTCTTCTGGGTTAGTCATGGTTGGGGCGTAGGCGCTGATGATGGTAAGATGCTTCCTTCCAGCCATCAATGGGAGTTCCATGGTCATGAGCCTGTCATTCGCTCCCTTGGGCAGTCCAGCCAGCTTTCCAACAAGAGTTGTTCTCACTGAACAAAACCAACGCCTGCCTCACGCCGTTCCTCGGTAGTTCTACCACTCTAGAAGAATGTGAAGCCAGATCCTCTTTCACAAAGCTCTGTTTCTCCTGCGAGCCTGGTCTCACTCAGGGCAGCGATGTCAATGCCGTATATGGCGAGTTCGTTCCCTATCAGGGCTGTTCTCCTCTCTGGTCTGTCTGTATTTTGAACTATTTTACCTGTCCAGAAGTGTGCGCACATTCCATGCGCCCAATTTAAGAGGAATTGTCCTCGTTTTATTCGTTTTCTTTATGTTTCGACCGCTGGTGTAGGGTCCCAACCAGCCGCGGTATGCTGGCTAAGGAAGGTTGGAGCAGGCAATGTTTAGGGCACCTTTTCTAGCCCCTTCTTCATGTCTGGAGGTGAGCAGTGCATTCCTAAAGAGGGCTTCTCAGTCGTCTAGGTGGCTGCCGGACTCCACTGCTGCTCCGTGTCAGTGAAGAACGACCCAATGCCCAAGACCGCCTGTGTGCAGGAGTACGGCTACGGCTTCCAGTGTACCCACACCTACCGCTTCGTCGTTTGCCCATCGCCACAGGACTTGTTGATGAAAAATAGGGTGAAATGGATGATGACAGAGTGACTTGCGCGATGACTAAGATTTAAGTGAGGACGATTTGCGCAGCTCGTCGACTTCACTCTCTCGCCCGAGACCATCTTGATCCAGCAGCAGGGCAGAGTCGATACGGCTAGTGACAGACGGGTGCAGTGGATGGCCACGATGTCTTTTGTGTCTTGTCGTGCCCGTAGCGTTCCACAACGCTTTGCAGAGAATCGCCTTTTTGCCCATTGACCAACTGGTGGTTCTTCCGCGCAGACCTCCGAATCCAGTCTTCTCGTGCTTAGGTAGACATACCTAGTTCACCGAGGGTTTGGGACCCGTCGGCTACCCTCACCAGGTTTCGCCGGCCAGTCGAAGCCGTTTCCCGGGGTGTGGCAACTGCGCACGTAACAGTTTCTCGGAGCCACTGGTGAGAGCTGAGTGAAAAGTGGAGACCATTGGTGAATGAACTAACCTCTAGAGAGCCCGACATGTCCCCCACCAGAGGTACTACCCCGACTTAAGCACCTCATACACCCATGGGACCGCAATCAAGTCCCCGTCGAATGCCCACCCAAATTTGTCTCCCTTTCCACATACACATGGGAAGAGAATGCGTGCAACGAAACGATTTACTACTTGAAATAACGAATACTTTACTTAGGTATCGGATCCCATGCTGTAAACCCCGCACAATATTATTTACATTGAACAAGCGCATGTATTTGCGTCGTGATGTTATAAAATATTCTCAACTAAATATAAAGTATATGTTAAGGTGTCGAAATTTGACGAATATCAATCAAAGATAACACTTTCAATTATGTAGTTGCGTTAACAAATGTTATTGAAATGCATTTTAAACGAATAATTCAAATATCTAATACAGCTTGAAGAAATAACAGTATTTTTGCATGCATGATAGTCGCCGATAAATATACAGACAACGAACACAAGTATCGTTGCGAATCTTGCACAAACAAAGGATTATTGTATAATAATGTTTCGAATTGTCGTTGTTTATTAACAACGTATTGTATAACAACCCATAAACGAATTGTGTTTCTTTCGCATTAGTGTTAATGAGACTCACCGGGTTATGCTATTGTGGTATTAGTTCCTGAATAAGAACACCAAATTATTGTTAATGTGCCGATAAACAACATATATCGCATTTTTTTACACTACTATCTTTCAATAATCAAAACCTAAAACATGTCGAAAATATCCATACTTTGATAATTTTAAGTTTGTATATTAGCCTCGCTCTGTGAAAAGGGGGTTTAATGCATGTGCGTAATGTGTCGTCCCAGATTAGCCTGTGCCGTCCGCACAGGCTAACCAGGGACGAAACTTTTCGCTTGTATTGTATTGGTTGTTTGAAAGAAGTCTCTTCTTAGCGAAAATCCTATTTAGGCGGAAAGTGTCGTCCCTGATAAGCCTAGATGATAATTAAGGCACATGCATTAAACTCCCTTTCACACAGCGCGGCCCATATATATATGATCGATAAGAGCATTTTCAAAGTGTATTCATGACAGACTGTTCTATCTTTAAAGCTGTTGTCATTTTTCACTTCACATTCATATCTACTTTTAAATTATGCTCGCTCACCCAAAAAATAATTAACGTATTGTGTTTAGGCTGATTTTGGTTACTGTGACTTATTTTTTTTAGAGTAAGACGATTTGCAATCAGATTAAAATATACTGTGTATGTTTGCATCCTGTTTTTTAGCAAAAAAAACACACTTAATATTGGTACGTCCTTAAGTGTATGTGGGCGTACCAATTAGCCAGATCAACAATTCATCCTGATCATATTACTAGTCTACAATTTAAAATTGTAAAGTAGGCAGCATACATTATTTATGCAAGTGTAATATTCATTTCACCCTTACCGTGCGTAAAAGAGACACTTATATATCTTGAATGAATTCAGTATGGAAACGTATATGGTACTCCCTGATGCTGTGATGATGTCAACATTATATGACGGCATGATATGAAAAAGATGTCATGGCGTATAAAAATAACTCAACGTGTCGACTAAAACTACGATGGCAAGTCATTTTCACAAGAGCATGAAGCCAAAAAGTATGTTGCAGTCATAGAATGTTGACATCATCACAGCATCAGGGTGTATCATATACGTTTCCATAGTTAAGAACACCAGTAACAAGCCATCCGATCATTTCATGCAAGGTCCATTTCATGGTAATATGATTATAATCGCGATACCGGTGGGCAAAGTTATGCACAACAAATGAGCGACGATGTACCGTAATCATCAAGACAGGTACTTCGTTTGTCGTAAAATTTACGAACTGAAAACCACATCCGTTTTTTTAGTAATTAATTGCTGTAAACCATAAAATAACTTCTTCCACGTGCAGCAGATAACGCAGAAGACGAGCACGAGACCTCCAGATCTTCTCATCATTAGACATAAAGCATCAAAATTTGCGGACTTTTTTAATTGAATAACAAAATATGAGAAACCGTCCGGACAAACACGGACGGAAACACAAGCACGAACTCAACCGTTGTGGAAGCTGTATCGAACAAAACGCAAAAGGGCTCGATACAAATTCATTTTAGTTCACCACCAACAGTATTTGCAGAATCATCCAATAAAAGTTTTAATAGACGAAACGCTGGTGATTTTTTTTTTTGATTTGGACATATGGCTGCAACATTACTGAACCATTGCTTCTTTTTTAATCTATTACGTTAACGTTTTTAAAATTGTCATGTTGGGCAACCAATTGAGCAGGACTCTCAATCTGGAGTTCTTGAGTTCACCTACCGACCCAGCAATATGTGTGAGATTCGGTCATAAAACAATCGAGCTGAACTCTTGGAAAACAGGGCCTAATGCAGGTGCTTTAAGTAGCGTCCAATATTGGCTTGTTCAGACCACGTAGGCTCATCAGGGACGACACTTTACGCGTTTATGGAATGTTTAGTGTATAAGAACTCTCGTCTATACGCAAATGAAGTCTAGACGGAAAGTGTCGCCTCTTGAGTAGCCTGTGCGAACTGCTCAAGCTTATATTGGACGATACTTTACGCATATGCATTAAGGCCGGTTTTCAAAGAGACCGGCAAAATTATTTGTTACTGTCATACCTCTGCGTTTAATCGTCTAAGCTTACGCCTGTAAATTCAAGTATGTAACTGGTAACTGACCGCTGTTATATGTCTCAAATACTTCTTATACTAAGTACTATTATGGCTTAATCGACAAGAAACATAATGCACTGTTATTGGATGAGCAACAAAATCACAAAGAAGTACCAAGACACGTACAGTATACTTTAATGCAGACAATATGTACACAGACATATAACATTAGTGGAGAAATACATTTGTAACATTAAGAAATAGAGGATATTTTTTCATGTCAATGTAAGATCGTTTGTTATTTCACGAGTGATCATAGAAAATATATTTTCACGAGTGGCGCAGCCACGATTGAAAATATTATTTTTCTATGATCACGAGTGAAATAACAAACGATCTTACACTGACATGAACACATTTTCTGTTTCTTTTATGCCCGTTTTTCAAGAAAATAATGAATAATAATTTCCCTTTCGCTGAAAAGTGACCCTCTCTCCCGTGACGTGGCTCAATACATTGAAATGACGTCATTTTGTTGACTAAATGACGTCATTATTACAGGGAAATTCTTCAGTTAAACTCTTTTACAATGTAAATAAACGGTAAAAAAAAGCTTAAAATTAAAAGAAAATTTGTTGGAGTCGGTGGAATATTGATTTTAGTTCACTCGTAATCATAGAAAAAAATTTAAACAAGGATATAAACAAGGGAAGTACATCTTGATATGATAATCTAAAAATAGAAAAAGGAATTCCGAAAATGTGTTCTTTGCATCGGTGAAAAAAAAAATTGTGTTCTTTTCACTGCTGTTATTTCACTGCAAAAATGTCATATTTTATCATTAGGTATACAAAGAAACATGCATGATGTGTACAATATCAACCGGAATGTTCCGTGCTATGGTATACAATTAAAAACGTTGACCAGCAGAATGAATATAATATCACAATTATATCCCTGTATAAATATGAGCCTCGCTCTGTGAAAAGGGGGTTTAATGCATGTGCGTAAAGTGTCGTCTCAAATTAGCCTGTGCAGTCCGAACAGGCTCATCAGGGACGACACTTTCCGCCTACACTGGTATATCGTCAAGAGCAGTATTCCTTTGAACGAAAATTCCAATAAAAGCGGAAAGTGTTGTCCCTGATTAGCCTGTGCGGACTGCACAGTCTAATCTGGGATGACACTTTACGCACATGCATTAAACTCCCTTTTCACTGAGCGAGGCTCATAAGTTCATTGTTTTAATGCGGATACAAAAGACTGAGAACAAAGCATTAGGTTGGGAACTTAAATTACAAGTAAGTTCTGAAAAGACATGTCCAGGTTGTTTACTCAGTTGAAATGTGGGTTTCCCTGATAATTAGTTTTGTCTAACTGGACAATTAGTGCATGCAGTAGACAAACAGGTTTATGCAAATCCTTTATCCTCCGGAATATTTATGCTTCTACATACGTTAAGTACTATCAGTATAACATGAAACAAATCAATATACCCTATCATTGATTGAGCTTTCATTGTAAATGTATTAATGCATAACATGTGACAGTTACAATTGTGTATGTAACCATAGCAAAAAATGCCATACTTATTTATAATAAAACAATATCGGTTGGTTCAGTTCAGATAATCAAATATTGCGTTATATATTTGTATGAACATGCTATTCAGATTGTTTCAATAATGTTAATACTTATTTGACTGGACAACACTTCAATAAGCAATAATATTCTATTTCAACAGGGCTACAGATTTGTGCAGTTGTGTATGTTGTATTTTGCAATTTTATAGCAACACTTAACTAAATAGAGGACTAGCAAGCTTGTCGTGCAAACGTATGTTGTATCATTGTATAATCTTTTAGAAAAGAAAAAAAATCTCGCAGTTTGGTTAATTATTATAATGCTTCTAAGCAACCTGACAAATTTAACACAACTTTCAATGTCAGGATAATTATTTAGGTATACAAACAGTAACTCGTTATGCTCTACACCATGTTTTAACTTAATTGCTCATACAATAAATTCAATTACAAAATAATCTAAAAGCAATTAAGAGTAATGCAAATGTATTAGTAAATTTAACAATACCAACCAGAAAACCCATGAAAATAACACACCTACATGCATCTGTATTTGGGATTCTGACAAGTGTTAAGTTTTGCAATGTTATGAAACAATTACACCCTTTGAGCAAATTTATTATGAAAACAAATTTTATAATTTTATGCAAAAACATATGATACTTTTATTCATCACATATGCTCAAGAAAGGAGTATTTTACATTACAGAATAATGAGCAATACATATGATATGGTTATATATATAAAAAATAAAACGCTTTGATTAAATTTGCCGTAGCTTTCGACATCTCGGTCTTTTTCAGCGGCATTTATTCGTGAAATATATCATGTTTAGCAGAAGTGACGTTATATTGTTGAACGTTACATTGTGCGCTAATTTTATTAGTCTTTGTATTAATTATTTATTATTATTATTATTTATTTATTATATNTATTATTATTATTATTATTCGTTTATTTATTATTATTATAATTATTTATTTATTTTATTAGTCTTTTGTGTTCAGTCCATATGGTTTGAACGTCCTCAGTTTGCTCTTCCAAAGTTGTTCAATGGTCTTCCGGTACCCGTCGGACTCTAGGTTGCAGTCTCTTCTGAATGCTGTTAACGGGGGTTCAGAAAATACATTATTCATCCGATCGGAAGTGTGGAGTGTGGGTAGGTGTTTTTAGAGGATACGGCCGACATTTGGTAGCGCTCTGAAGAAAGTGATAATGAGCGGTACCCTGGAAGTACTTTCTGAAGGCACCTTCGTACGCAGCAGATCTTCTCGCTTTTTGCTATCAACCTTCTTCAGTTCTGTCTCGACGAATTGGCCATTGCATCCTCGCTTCAGTAGTTGCTCTTTGATCTGACCTCTGTGTTTGTGTAGCCCGTCTCTTCCGAACATATTCTTTCAGCCTCACACCTCAGCCGTACGGAATGACCTTCTTCGTTGACTCGGTAGGAGACGAGTCCTTGTGCAGGTTGAGCTGCCTTTCTGTTGATTTGGTGTATAAGTCTGAAACAAGCCTTCCTGTTCGAATTGACGTTGCTCTATGGAATAGCGGAGCTTGAGCTGTATTCGTGGATGGATCTTATTTGCAAACGCATGGAATGTCTTTAGTGCCTCCAAACCATGTGTCCACAAGCCCCAAACATCATCACGAACCGGAAGTAAGCTATGAGATGTTTCTTTGATTTAGAAAATAACTCTTTCTCCCAGGCTCCCATGTAGGTCGATGCGTAGTTCATACCTAAGTGCGATCCTATGGCAGTTCCTTCATTTTGCACGTAGTGGTCTCCATTGAATGTAATGATGTTGTTATTTAGAACAGTGTCCATCATTATGATCAGGTCGTTGGTTGCTTCTTCCGGTTGCACTCGCCGATTGAGAGCTTCAGTTACTGCAGCATGGGCCTCTTCTCTTGGTACGCTGGAGTAAAGAGCCTTCACATCCAAACAAAATATGATGGTACCATCTGGAAGCGGCTGCTGTATCTGTGCTATTTTGTTTAGAAAGTCTGTTGTGTCTATCACATACGACTGAAGTGACGTCACATGATCGCGCAGTTCATTCTCGCCATCTTCTCCGTCGGGTGATCACGACCGTTTACAATGGTACGGAGAGGCATCCCAGGTTTATGAAGCTTCGGGTTGCCCCGAAGCTTACCAGTTGTTCCACCGCTGCTGGTGTGATACCATTTAAGGCCACTGTCGATCGACCCCTTCTTGTATAGTGTATCGGCCACTTTTTTCACTTTGTTTTCCCCAATTCTTGTTTTATCATTCGTCACCTCGACGTATGTGTCACTGTCCAACATTTCACACTTCAGCTTTTTGACATAATTAAGTATGTTCTTCTAAACAAAAAATATTATTCTGATTATTAATATAAACTTGTGCTAAGTGCACATGTTTCGTTTAGTCTCTCAAAATAGATGCATAGCACTTGGCTGTTTTGCCTTAATGGCACTAAGTCCGGTATGGCATAGGAAAAGCAGGGTTCTATTCTTATGCTAAAAAGCACCAAGTGCACTTAACACAGTGGTACTCTGAACATATATATGTTTTACATTTATGCCAGAATGAAGTAAGTGCTATTTTGAATACAAAAGCATTAAATATATTGTATGCAATCATATAATATGTTTATAATGCTATAACAATACTATTACCCATATTATAACCTAATATTATGCTGATATTCATATTCAAACAAAAGTTGTAGTCTGTCAAACCTTCTTTTGCATTTTTCTCCACTATTTGAAAAAAGGAGTTATCACGTTCTGGCTCTAACCCCTTGTCGGCAGGCCGAAAACGATGTCGTCCTCATGGAGAAATTCTTTGATTGCCTTTTCTTCCGATTTGCTCAGATTATACTTTAATTTATGTTTTAATCCGTAAATTATATCGTCTTTGACCGCTTGTATATATGTGTCCAGCCATTTATCGCGGCCTGCCTTCGGAGTCCACGTCGAGGTCTTCTTTTTGTATTGGTGCTCATATTCTCTGTTTCTATGTTCTGCGCCTTCTGCGTACAAATATTCGCTCAAGCGCATACGACGTTTCCACTTTGACAAATCTGTAAGTTATTTTCCTTTGTCTATTGTTTTTCTTGTCGGTATGAACTTTAAACCTTTCGACAGCAAGGACATCTGAGCCTCAGTTAATGTTTTTTTTGACAGGTTGGTAACAACACTCATTATGTTTCCGTCATGTTTCGTCTTTGTTTTCGCCATGCCCCGTGTGGTCTGCATTTCCTCTGAGGAGAATATTGTTTCTTCTGTTTTCACGGACGTAGGTCTTTCATGCTGCCGAATCAAGTCAAAGTGCTCGTTTGCTAGCCGCACACAAATAAACTTCCGATTAGGTTACAAATTACGTTTTTAATTGTCCGGCTAGCAGTAAATTGTTTAAAAACACAAAAATGCTTGATAATAATGTGTAAAATGTGTGTCAATAACGCACATATAACAATAAATTCTCGGAATGTTGCTTGATATGTTGTTTGATCGCCACATGAACATCAACACTTTTTCTGCTTTCATATACAATGCAATAATTGAAATAATAATAATAATAATAATAATAATAATAATAATAATAATAATAATAATAATTATAATAATAATTATAATATAGAATTAGTCTACATTGAACACTCTAAGCCACTCTTTACTCAACCCGCAATTATCCGACTATGAACTGCATTAAATACAACCCAAACTGACTTAGCGGTCACCTGAGAACAGAGATCAGCTGCATACAGCGGTTAGTCTAGAATCCCCGTCGAAAATCATTCTATATTACACTTGAGAATAACGGTCACCTGTCTATAACGACCAACGGCCGCTATATTTTTTTATATTTCACCATACCATACTCGTTACACGTATTTGTACTTTATGGATGCGTGCGTCTGTCCGTCTGAGATTACTTATGGCCGTTTGGTGTTTAAAACTAAAAAAATAACCCCATACTTGTGTATAGCCACATAAGGTTCATTCCGCCGTTTCTTTTTTTTTTTCTGTGAATATCTTTTCTTTTACGTGGCTCAAAGACATGCTTTTATGTGGCTATCGAAATTAAAATAAAAGACAGAATAATCCCATTTTAAGAAACGTCCATCTGCCTGTCCGTCTGTCTGTCAGTCCGTCTGTAAGCAAATTCCCGTGTGCGCTTTATAAGGATCTTCTTAGTAATGTTCCATTGACTATGAAAATATCATGCATACTGGCCTTCTGGCTTATATATTGTGCCACTCTGCGGTGCTCTTTTTAACTTGAATTAACAAAAGAAAATGTCTTATGTTTCATAATTGCAGCTGCACATTGCCGTACAAGGTAAACTTAAACGATAACATTTGCACCTGCCGCGACATTCGGTTTTGCATCCACACTTTGTCAGTTGTTGACAACTCTGGGCTATTGGTGACAGTTTTGTCCACACAATATACCAAATTTCATCCGTTTTTTCCCAACCCCAATCACCAGGAATATCAGTGTCCATACAGCATATTGCTGCTTGACCCCAGTTACATCCAATTTGATAGGCAGCACGTTTTATATGGTCGATCAAAGCTCCCTGTGTCGGAGGAATGGACTCATACGACTTCTGTTTTCGAGCAAACATATCAAGTCTGACATCGTCAATATTTGCAGTAGGGCTTGACCTATCGCACTTCGTGATAACAAACATTTCCAAAATACTTTGATCTCTTTCACTAAAAACTGGTGGATAATGACTAAGTTTGGTAAAAACGTCTGTTACCTCGGGGCATACAGCCCAAGTTTACCTTGCAGTATTTCTCGCTTTACCTCGAAAGGCAGAAACAACATCACAGCCTGTGAAAGCCAAAAAATCCTTTAGATTTTTCATTACCAATCTGGTGGCTTATATCATGGATTGGAATCCATCTTACACTTTTTCCTTGGCCGAATTCAATTCACAGTTTTTCTAACCCTATATCTTTCAGAAGGTAAAGAATATTTACCCCGACTACCATAATATCAGTGCAATTTGCTTTGATCATGATAGTTTTACTGCCATGCATAGCGGCATGTCTGGCATGAACAAATATTCTGGTATCTGCTTCCTCATGGTTACAGGGAGAAAGACCCTCTATGTTGACTGATCTGTTGAAAATGACAATATCCTCCCTGGTGACTAACACAGTGTTTGTTGTACNCCGAGGTCTTATCTCCCACATTGTAGCCACCTCGAGCGTTGTTCTGAAAAAACAAATTTAAGTTTGCACTCTGTTGTTCTGAAAAATAAATTTAAGTTTGCACTCTGTTGTTCTGTTAAACAAATTAAGGTTTACACTCTGTTGTTCTGCAAAACTAATTAAAGTTTGCACTCTGTTGTTCTGTAAAACAAATTAAAGTTTGCACTCTTGTTGTTAAGAAAAACAAATTTAAGTTTGCACTCGTGTTGTTCAATAAAAAAAAAAGTTTGCACTCTTGTTGTTCAGTAAAACAAATTTAAGTTTGCACTCTGTCGTTCTGTAAAATAAATTAAAGTTTACACTCAAATATGAACCTTCTACATACATGTGTTCGGATATGAGTCACATGCAGTGTGATAAAAAAAAAACTGAATGAAGGACCAGACTTGGTATTTTCGACTTGGTGATGTTTGAAGGTTATTGGATTTTTCACCATATTCAGTCCAGTCACAGGGTTTAGTTAACCTACTCACACTTTTGATAGCCCATGCGGCTCAGTAGACCTACGTGGTTTACCAGTGCAGAGCGTAAATATTTACTGTATTGCAGCAATTGACATCTGCGTAAATTGAACTGGAGGAAGTGGAAAATGACTACAGAAATATTTAATTACCAATTCCAAGACATGCAGTGCCAGATTACGCACTGTTGAGGCCCATAGGCAGTGAAACTTTTGGGGCCCACGCCCCATGCCCCTAGTCGGCCTAGTGCCTAATAGAACACCAGTGCCAAGTCGATTTCACTCGTTTAAATTAACCTACAGGTGCCAATAAATAATGATTGTCTCTAGGTAAGACAAGGCCAAGCCTTTAATCGGAACAAAGCATTGATATAAAATTATTCATTAGAGAAAGCTAGGTACGTAAACAGAATTCTTTTGTCACGGTCTAATGTGCGCTTTATAAGGATCTTCTTAGTAATGTTCCATTGACTATGAAAATATCATGCATACTGGCCTTCTGGCTTATATTGTGCCACTCTGCGGTGCTCTTTTTAACTTGAATTAACAAAAGAAAATGTCTTATGTTTCATAATTGCAGCTGCACATTGCCGTACAAGGTGAACTTAAACGATAACATTTGCACCTGCCGCGACATTCGGTTTTGCATCCACACTTTGTCAATTGTTGACAACTCTGGGCTATTGGTGACAGTTTTGTCCACACAATATACCAAATTTCATCCGTTTTTCCCAAGCCCAATCACCAGGACTATCAGTGTCCACACAGCATATTGCTGCTTGACCCCAGTTACAACCAATTTGATAGGCAGCACGTTTTATATGTTCGATCAAAGCTCCATGTGTCGGAGGAATGGACTCATACGACTTCTGTTTTCGAGCAAACATATCAAGTCTAACATCGTCAATATTTGCAGTAGGGCTTGACCTATCGCACATCGTGATTATAAACATTTCCAAAATACTTTGATCTCTTTCATTAATAACTGGTGGATAATGACTAAGTTTGGTAAAAACGTCTGTTACCTCGGGGCATACAGCCCAAGTTTGCCATGAAGTATTTCTCCCTTTACCTCGAAAGGCAGAAACAACATCACAGCCTGTGAAAGCAAAAAAATCCTTTAGATTTTTCATTACCAATCTGGTGGCTTATATCATGGATTGGAATCCATATTACACTTTTTCCTTGGCCGAATTCAATTCACAGTTTTTCTTACCATATATTTCAGAAGGTACAGAATATTTACTCCGATTACCATAATATCAGTGTCATTTGCTTTGATCATGATAGTTTTACTGCCATGCATAGCGGCATGTCTGGCATGAACAAATATTCTGGTGTCTGCTTCCTCATGGTTACAGGGAGAAAGACCCTCTATGTTGACTGATATGGTGACAAACACAGTGTTTGTTGTACATAGTTCAATAATCTTAGTAGCTAAACAGTTGAATAGTTCTGTTTTGTTGGTGTTGTCTCTCAAAAAGCTCTGCCAGTTTTGGGGGCTATTACCTTTCTCTGTTACCCTGCGCCTAGCCCCAAATCCTCGTTTTGACATTGTTTCGGCCTTCAAACTACATTGTTTATATACATCAAACACAATATCCGTTTTCTGGTACTTTTTACTGTAATATTGCACTTTTGGGACAATTTCCAGTGTTGCATATTCTTCGAAGGTCTTTGAAAGCCTTGGCTGGAAAGAATTTACAAATGCTGATCCATCAATGATAAGTACTTCAGCCTTTGGTAATATGACTGCAAGATTGACCTGATCTTCTAGAATCGAAGCAAGCTGCGACTTTTGACATGAANAGTATTGTTCCTCTTGATTGAGACATAAAATGAGCAGTTCTCTGCTGTCTCTAGACCTTTCCAAAATTCACTAAAAATGTGTTTGCCTTTTTCGTGATGTTTAGCAACCATGTTAGCTGCAGATGGATGGGCCACACTTTTCGTGTCCAATGAAAGAAGCTATGAATTTTCTTCATAAATGGATTCCCCATTTCCATCATAACAGAGTGCAACCTATGCGCTCTGTTTAAAAATGTTCTCTGTGCTTGTTCTTTATGTTCGTGGCGCTGTTCATTTTCATTTGCATCTTTTGTTTCACATAAATCTATATATCGTGTAACTAAATAGCTGACCTCCTGACCAGCTACCATCCACCTTCGAAACGCGGAAGGGTCTTCTGTAACACCAATAACACCACCATCACCTTTAATTATAGCGTTAGATTGCTCATGGGCTTGATCAATAGCTAAAGAAGAAAATAATTCGCGACCAGATTTGTGAACGACACATTTTCCATTTTGGAATTCATTTGCAATCAGTGGGTGCTTATGCTCTAAACAGATCATATCTTTAAGATGGATCGGAAGCCAGCGTGCGTAATTGACATTGTTTTTGGCAAAGAAGTATGGTAGTAACTCTTTAAAAGCTTGACAGTATAGAAGAAATTTTGCTCCTCTGAATGAACGAACCAAGGAAAATATTGTCAATTCCATTTGCAAGATTAGATTCCAGAACTGAAACTTTGGGAATATAGATTCACGACTTTAACACCAGTCATCTATGCTGAGATGGGGAATAGCATTTGCTGTCGCCTCTCTACAGTGGTTTTAATAGGCTTCCTGTAAAAGTTGATATAAACAGCAAGCTGTTACTTTGTGCATTTGGCGTGTTCTCGTGACACTAGATGCAGACAGAAAAGATTATGCTGTACCAGATGATGCAATTTCTGCTTCTACAAGAGCACCAGTCCAGCCACTGTTTTGCAGGAGAGTTCTATTGACTTAAATGCAGCCATCTCAATATGCAATCCTCCGAACATTAAAGCAACATTGTCTCCCACGTATTGATCTGGCAATTGCCACTAAATCTGTTTTGATGGTGCATAGATCGGCTGTTCAGCAGCAATGACGGGTACCTGATCTGGATTCAGCTATGAAACAATATCTTTCACTATATCCATTACATTTCGTACAGTTGCAACAGAATGTGCTTGGTCTCGAAGTAGAGGCAACAGAGACGTTATACTTATTTCGAATGCTGGGCTTCTATTCATTGATGCATGATGGCAAGACCAAGAAATGTTCAAGTCCTCAGAATTCACTGTTTCGGTAAGACTCACTTTCTGCAACCAGTCATATTCAGGACCTAGTTTTAATGATGGAAGGATTAGACGAACTTCAATAATTGGTGGATTTGGCTGTTGTTGAGAAAAGTAGGCCGGATGTACGTTCGTAAACGAGACTGATAGTTCTGGAACCTTTCTAGCTTTGCTGTCAACTGGAATTGTTTCTCTTAGTTCACCTTTATTTTCTGATGTTGGATGCTGAAAAACTCAAATACTGGTACCATGAAAAGATGTTGATGATGAAGTTGCACTTGTATTGTGAACAATATTGTCCATAGCAGCAGTTGTGAAAATATTTTTCCTCAGAATGGATTGACAAACAACACCTCCGTTCTTGTATCTGTTTACAGCCGCATCTCCTGATTGAGCTGACACTTCAAGTACTCTGTCGTAAGAAATACTGAGTCCATGGTCATGAAGCATTTCTGCCAATAACCGTTTTCTGGTTTTGGCGTATGTCGACATGCCAATGAATACAAGTAAAGCAGTCTCAAGATTCTTAGAATGTCTGAATGGTTTTGCTCCTTCTTTGTTTTTTAAATCAGCTCCATGTTATATCATGCAGACGAGCTGTAGAAGAATTTATGGCAAGAAATCTTCAATTCAATCCTCGTGAAAGCTACCATTGAAAGCCCTTTTGTGCTCAATCTTTTGTTTTCGTAATATCTTGGCTGCTTTGGTAACAATTAGAGCATCAGAATAGTCCTTGGCTTGGGAAAGAGCCTCGTCAACATGTTGTTTGAATGCCAACAAAACATCCCTTCCCTTCCTATGGGCTTCCAACTCAGGGATCTCTGCCAACAACTTGTCTTTCAGTCTTGACGAGTTAACATTAGGCATTTCTACTCCCACTTGTGCAAGACGTTGATTATATAGGGCGACCAGATCAGCTAAACGAAACACAGCAGGACCTTCAGCACATGTTTTTGCTTCAACGACATACACAAGAAGCTCTGAAAGTACAATGGGATATACTTCTTTCTCTCGGGATGTATGGCACTCCTGACTGTCCAAATTTGCCAAATCAGCTCTCTCCCGGTTGTAAAGGACAGTTAAACAAGAAGGGTGATACTTAAGTTCTTGTGCACCAACATCACCGCCACTGTGTCTGGCCAACAGCGTTCCATCCTTTAAGTTTCTAGCACATTCATTCAATCTTTCATCAAGTTACATTGTGATGGTATGCCGGATTTCTGATATAGGATTTTTCTTCTCACACAACAAACACACAAGATTTTCGAGACTGGTCCGTCTACTTTTTGTTGGTACAACATGATCACCGCTGTTTTTAGTTTTAGCAGATTGTTTCCTTGCCCTCTCAAGTTTACTATTATTGAATAAAAGCCTGCAAATTTGATGGTATTTTGCATTATTTTGACGAACGGTTTCTTCAATGCCATTGCCTAGATCTAATCTACCAGGGTCCATAATAATTGGCATCTGGCTGATGGCTTTAAACAAGGAAACATTTCTTGCAATCATTGCATAGCCACCATTTTCTTTGCTACTTTCATAGCGAGATGGTGGACTTTTTAGTTCTTCATCTTTCTGAACCTGACAAAGGCAGCATTTACTCNTAAAGTTCAACAAAGAGATCGTTGATCCTCAGGAAGGCTCGTGTTGTGATATTAATATAGCATTGTCCGATTCAATTCATTACTGAATAGAAGCTGTGAGATCGATATCGCATTAAAGCTTTGCTCAACTAGTACTTGTATATTTCATTACCAAATGCAATAACTAACTAGACGCATTATTTGTACAGATAATTACCAAAGGTTTTTCATGAACTAAATTACCGACTGATTTGTGCTACAATTGTTATTTTATAAGCAAATGCAATTTTGCAAGATGCATTCAATGACCGTAGTTATATATTGTTTGTTTTATTTTAATATGCATTTCACTGCAAAATGCACACAATGACTAAATGCTTTATTTTTTTCTGAATACATACCATGCGTTCCATTTAAACGCGTTTAATTGTCATCGTTTTTATTGAAAGACTTGTTAAGACGTATTCATTTTCATGTACCATTTGCTTTTTAACTGCATGGATTGCATTGCATTCGTTATATTCCTTAACCCCATTCAATTTTATAAAATGCAATGAAGGTCCTAATGGACGTACATGAGGCATTCCACCGAATGACCAAATGCATTTCAAGTAGGGTAAGATATCACATCGTTCAAGAACGTTCTTATACAGGGAACCCTATCGTCACGATCGTGTCAAATCGAGATCCAATAGTGGAATTATTCGAAACATTCACATCGGCCCGTATGTAATCGTATCTGAAGTAAGGAACAAACCGTGTCAGATCGTGGAACCTGTAATTGTCAAATCGAGACAAAATTGTTATAGGGCGCAGCTTATCATATCGTACGGACACGCATCATATCGTATCTAAGCCTGACATTTTAGAGACATACCACGATCAGCTACGTGTCACCAATCGTTGGGACGTATCATAAGCTGTATGCAGTCAACGAAATGAACAAATATATGAACAATGACGATTAAGTTTTGACGAAAAAACACATCTTTATCCAAATAAAAAGTATTTCTACAATATCCTTTGCTTAGGAAAAGAAGTGCAGAATATTTCATTAAAGTATCATCATTTTAAAAAATATGTATTTTCTTCTCTCTATAACATGATTCATTTATGAGTTTGCCTCAAACTTAAAAGTAAAATGCTTATTGCTTTTGAAGATTAATATACTATGATTTTATAACAGTATACCGGATATATGAATAACAAGAGGGTCATGATGACCCTGAAGCGCTCACCTGAGTTAACGGATACCAATTGCTAACGACTTTACCTTATGATCTACTTATTGGTGTTGGTGACTTAGTTTTTGGACACACGTGACCCGGATTAAAAATAGGCATATATTTAGTAAAGATAAATAGTCTTACCAAGATTCATCAATATTGAATGAAACATGTGTTCTCTAGAGTGTTAACGAGCTAGAGTTGACGCCGCACACCGTACACCGCACGACGACGAACGCCGAATATAGGCGGATTACAATAGCTCACATTTAGCACTTCGTACTCAGGTGATCTAAAACACAACTTGTTTCGGAGATAACGCATGTCATTAAGCCTTAATTCAGGAACGTACACACGTACACTGAATCAGCAAATCACAAAATCAATGCGCTGATGTGGCAATTTAATTATTTATATACCGTAGCTTTAGTGGGAACAGTTGTCTAGTGGTAGGACGCTGGTCTATGAATCGGAAGGTTACTCGTTCATATCCCGCTCAGACCACTGGATATTTTATGAGCAAAAAATAAATCCCACGCTTGCTCATCTTCATTAAAGAGTATAAATGGGTATTTTCGAGGGAAATTAGCAAACGTGTTGTGGCTGCAAACTGAGCCAAGTGTTAACGGACACCTTATTTTCCAGTCATCGGGGGTAAATGTGAAAATCGGCTGAAGATGTACCATCATCAATATCAGACTATATAAAGAAGTGAAACTCCAGAAGCTCCAGCAGGATTGCATTTCTATTATACACACCTTCTTGGTCCTTTATTTATGGCAAGTGATCAATTGCCAAAACAGTACAGTACGGCACAAAACAAAACAGCATACACACATAGTAGAATAAAGTTGGGGTCACTGCCTTGGAACGTTCAATGCTAAGCACTGGGGGGTTAAACCGGTTATAGAGCGCTCAACCTCACACTTGGCCCAGTTATATTCATGATACATATGAGTGTAAATATAATTTAACCTCATAGCATTGCAACTCAAATTAAACAGTAATATAAACACAAACTTTACCTTTACTTATGGTTAAAATAAAATGCACGAGTGCCGTTCACACATAAAATGTATTTTGATTTTTACGGTATATCGCCTCAAGCCGATTGGAATATACAGAAGATTAATGAAGCATTTGGGGATATTTTTACAGATTTGATTTAGAAATAGACGACACTTGCTATGACGTAACGTCAAAAAGTCCGTCCACCTAGAAAATTGCGCATGTGATGTACATGTTTTCTTTTTAAAATTTTGATTTTTTAACATAGCGTCATGATAATTATATCAAACGAATCAGCTGAAAAATGC
Source organism: Dreissena rostriformis (assembly GCA_007657795.1). Lineage (NCBI taxonomy): Eukaryota > Metazoa > Mollusca > Bivalvia > Myida > Dreissenidae > Dreissena > Dreissena rostriformis. The sequence continues at coordinate 169,453 of VMBQ01001098.1, read as the reverse complement.
GCATTTCACAATATAGAATACAAATAACAAGACATACCGACATTTAAGAAAAACCTATGTTTTTAATTACAATAATGGTTAAAAAACGTTGTATAGATGTAACATAAAACGTTAATGTAATACGGAAACCATTATTTTTCCGCCGAAGCAAACTTTCGATTCGGCGGGAATATATATCGTCTGATGCGGCAGACGTCCATTATTTCACGACGTCATTTTCACGTCAACCCGTCAAACAGATCAAAAATGGTGTCGAAAAAAAAAGAGGTAAGTTTTGTAGAGATCGCATTTTTTGCGACTTGTTTTTACTAATTTGATTTTCGCACTTCCATTACGTTATCATTAAATAATAAATGAAAAAAATAATTACATTTTAGAAATGCGATTTTTTCTAAAATTTGATTCATATTAGATATATGTTCATAGCGTAAAAACTGGCCATCTCATCACCATTTACAATTGTACCAAAAATGTCATAAATATGACAAAAAGCTCGAATTTTAAGTGTTCAAAATTTTTAAAACAATATAGTTCGCTCAATTTTTAAAAAAATTGTCAAAATAAAAAAATTGAGACATGCGTTTTTTGTATGAAATCTTCATGCGAAATTTCGTCCAGATAGAGTAATCAATGACTGAGTTATTCAAGTTTTACTTTGTACCAAAAAATGACACGTTTTTGTACAAAATCCCGACACGACGTTCGATGTTGCATACTGTTGTAGTCTTTTTACACATACCGTGATACGGGTCATGATGAGCTATCACAATTTATTATATATACATTAATTAATTGAACAGTACTTCACAATTGTACAGTGTATAGAGTACCTTGCAGTAACATAAAATAATTAAGTTCTGATTAAATGAGATGCGTTGTTCAGCGCAGAGTTGAAGATCAAATCTTAACAGATGGCGGTCCAGCTTTGTCGCAATTTAATTGAGCAATACCTATAAGTACAGTACAGTAACATAAAATAATTAAGTTACAATCTTGATTATACAATAAAATTGTTTAGTTTAAAGGGATATAAAACAGAGTATTGAACGTGGAGGCATTTTCGGATGATTTAATGTTTTAAGAACATAGTAAAATTAACGCATATACCGTAGCTTTTACCGTTTTCAATTCATTTTACAGATAAGCTCGAATTAGCAACACGGCTCGCTCACGCAAAATCTCTGAAAAAAAGAACGTCAAAAACAATATAGGCACCAACTTTATGAGAAAAAAAGACCGAAACTTGAAAATACTGAAATATCATCAGATGCTTTAAGAAAAAGAAATGAAAGAGAAAGAAAACGAAAAGATATGGAACGCACACGAGAGAAAAAACGAAAAGATGAGCAACGTAAAAGAAAATCTACTGAATATCAAAGGCGCTGGCGCAAAAACAAATAAGACAAACAGTCAAGTTCAAATGACACTTCACAAACACAATTTGCGAATCGGATGGCAAAACAGAGCGGTCCGAAAATGATAATTGAGTGGATTACATATTGTGTTGATTCTTAACCACAAGCTGTTGAATACTATTTAAACTATTGTTTTATGTAATGTTAATGTATTTTCGTTGTAAATGCAGTTTGATTTTATAACATAATATATCCAGACGTTATCAAACGTCATGTGTTGAATTTACGCCGAGTTGTTAAATTTTGACGTCGTTTTGAGGTCGTTTTCATGTTACAAAGTGTGGTCGGACTTTTTGACGTAACGTCTATATACATTTTTCCAATTTCAGTTTTACTTATAAATTGATTGAGTAAAACTGAAACGGCGGCTATACTTAGTTAATCGATAATGCGTTTTAAACGAAAGGTGATATAATATAGCACATTTAAGTGATTAAGATGTAACGGTATTACCACAGCGGTGTTATGAATGTGCAATACGGATCTTCTTGTTGACTTGTTGCGATCATGTATGCCCATATTGTAACCAATCCTTCGGTACGGTGTTCCTTACGGGATGTTATGCTAAGGATTTGCTTAATGTCAACTGCGGACCTGTAAGCCCCTAGTGCCCCAAGGCTTGCCATGAAAGCCTCCTTACAGGGGATGGATACCACTTGAGATTTGCGTTGCTGTACGCGTGCCCCATCCCCTCATCTTAAACGGGGCCTTTAGGCTTTGGTATTGGAAATGAATTGCTATCAGTATAGGAGCACCGCATACATTGCCAATGCTTATTTGACATGCAAACGTTAGGCCTATCACATTTATCGGACTTGTTCTTAAAGGTGATTACTTGTTTTATGATTGTGAGGATTGTTTTGATGTTATATGTCCTTTTGTAACTAAATCTATTGCGTCTATTTATGAATAACTTCACAAATATATCACTTTATAGTTAAATATAATACTACTAAAGGGCAACCGTGTGCTCATTTCGCTAAGAATGTTATGATCGACTAAAACACTTTGTCAGCAGTGCCATTGTTATTTGTGCGGCAACATTATAGTTATTTAATTCAAAGAAGCACATCATATTCCGAGTATTACATTAAATGAGGTAAATTATGTTTAGTATTAGAGAGTACCTTATAAGAAGACATAAGAGATAATTTTAACAGCTTGATTTAAACAATCGTACAAATTGTAATCGTCAGAAAGAGTTCAACAGTTATTGATATCCTTTTCACAATTGCATTAAGCTTGCATTCCCTAAATTTGTCTAATTCGATGAGCGTTAAGTGTGTCGTTGCTTCATATTTTATTGCAAGCCATCTAGGTCAAAGCCCATTTTAGATAGCTAGGCGCTGACAAAAAGTTAGAAAAATTAAGTCTATGTTCAGAGGTTAACTGAAAATATAAAACTTTGAAAGTAACTGAAGAAACTAAGGTTACAATCCACTATTAACTTAAAACCAGTTATAACTTCTCAACCCTGCACTAACTATCAGCGATGCTGACCTTTGTATAGATTTAATTATACAACATATATGTAAGGATACAAATAAAACTAACACAATATTCAATACAATATACGTTTATTGATTTTATTTAAATTTCACCCTATGACAAAACTGTTAATTCTTCGGATTTTGTTTTGAAAAACAAAGCAATAAATGATATCAAAGAGAATATTAGTGTTACGATATTAATATACAATTGTCTTATATGTCAAATAATAATCGGATACCAGGCACGAGATTGATACCAGAGTTAAACTAAACATAAATTAACTATAATTTTGAGGCGCTGCTAAGCCAGTTTCTAGACCCGTCATATGGTCAATATAAGAAGTTATATTATTTTGTTTTATTAAATTCTATTTTCACTCCTCAAATATTTACAACTATGGTTGCGTTTGAAGGCAGGAATCTTTTTTTCGCAAGATGTAAATATTTTGAACATGTGCTATTACACCGGTATTTGGCGTGAACTTGAACTTTATATTTGAATATTGTTATTCATTTAAATGTTTTATAAAGTGTGCACGTATAACATCCCTCAGTCAACAAATTGTACCCTCTCAGAAGCCAGCTTTTACACGAATAGCATGCTTACACCTTCACCAGACAGGTTGAAAATTGTTTGGAAATAATAAGTCAGCCAGAGAGAAAACCCTTTAGTATACAAAACGGTCCTTTATTTATGAAAAGGAATATATTGCAAAAGAGTGAGAAACTAAACTAATGCACTAGATAAGACATGCACGTACATAACAAACGCACAAACATGAACACAAGTTAGGTAAGAGTCACCTCATTGGAACGGTCAATGCGTACGCACGTGGGGCTTGTACTGATTTAAGGTGCTATTAAGAAAGTGTTATAGAGGCTTAAGTAGATACATTTAAAATACACGTTGGACCATAATGACCGCACAGAACAAAATATGTATTCCTATATGAAAAATATATATACGTGATTATAAGTATGTGCATATTTCAAAAAGGCACGATACAAATATTTAAACAAATACAATGAAAAGATAAAAAAAAATAGCATAGTGCATATATATATATATATATATATATATATCTCCATAAAGTACTGTATACTAGAAGTTTATATATAATTTATATATTCACATATTATTATGAAGGCACACAGATATCATAGCAACAAACTATTGTACTACCTTTTCATTATAGAAATGCTAATAACGCATTTATTATGATTACCACTTTGTTTAAACAAGAGGGCAATATTTTGTGATGTTGCCTAGTTTTGATACGTTATGTTGCCCTCACAAATATTCAAATACACAGAAAATTTCGCAATGTAACATTGTGGTAACTGGGAGTAAAAAGGCTTAGGATTTTGAATGTTAAATGTAAGATTGGTGGCTCAATTTAATTATAATAATGATAATTACAAAAATTAAGTTTGAATCATTTTGAGAAGTAGGTAATACAAGATATATTGTATTATTATTTGGGAACAGTCAAACTATTTCCCTCGGTAAATATGGTAGTACTTTGAACAGTTGTCATTGGCCTTACAGATTCAGAGCAACTGTTCACAATATTTCCAGAGCAACTGTTCAAAATATTTCCATTTACTTCTGGGACATAGTTTGTCTGTCCCAAAATGTAAATGAATCTGTATAATGTTTCATGTGTACGTAAAAAAACATTCTATTATAATTCACGAAGGCAATAATTTTAATGGTAAAAAACGCATACTATCATAATAATGTACTTATCAAAAATATATAGAAAAAATAACATAAAAGTGTGTGTGTTTTTTTCGAGTAGTTTGTGTTTTTTCTTGATCACTAAATAACACCCATAATGTCAAACATAAACATACGTGTTTGAGATACCGATAGCCATTACTTGTTCAAGTCCAGCGTCAGTGTCTCGACCTTTCCTGTTTTGATGTTCTTAGACATCACATGAAGCTCTGTGTCGCCAAACATGAACGTGGTCTCCAGGTCTTGTTCCTCAAAGGGAATCTTTAAGTCGCTCTCTATGTTAATTGTCCCAATAAGCTCACATCCTTGATCTGTGGTGTACACCGGGTCTCTGAGTTTTGTCCTGCATATTGGAATTGTTGTAACTTCATCGTTAGGTATAATGGTACGTGTAACCTTGCTTTCGACTGACACATCTTCATTAACTCTCACAAAGATAAAAAAAAATGTGTTCAACCAGCCATTGGCCGTATTTGAATACTTTCTTTTCCGCTGGGTATATATTCTCGTCATTATCATCTTTCACATCTATCCCGTACGTGTATTCCATAACCCTGGATGATATTATGTCAGGCTTGTGTCCGAACATCACGGCTCCTTTCAACACGGACAGACCCGGATCCTTAGGAATTACCAACCGTCTTCCAGAAAGTGCGTTCTGTATCCTCTGTTGGACGAAGAGGCTCTCTGCAAATCCGCCGACTAAAATTATCAAATTGACATCTTTCAGTCGTTCTTCTTGCAGAATATTTTGGATATGATGCACCATCTTAGAGACTGGTTCTGTGAACCAATCCTGCATAACAGATGATTTCACTCCAAGTTTGTCTTTTCCTCTTGTGAAAACTTTGTCACCGTATTTCAAGGTTGCCAGTCGCTTAGGCAAAGACTTATGGAAATGTTTTTCAGCATTTTCTTTAAGTGCAACCGGTATCCGAAAGGTAACATCTGTCTCTGAATCGAACTCGAATTTTCTTTTCTTCATCTCAAAGTCCCGTATCAGATCAAAGTAATCGTACATTTCTTTCGTCTGCATAGTTGAAATTGCCTTCGTGCCAAATACTTCTGATAAAAATTTGGTGAAATGTTCATCTACATATGTGCCTCCCCACGGCCCTCCGCTTGGGGCGTGGATATTCTTTAGTAAACCATTGGCTTGTTTCTCGTGGACAGATATGTCAGCGGTGCCACCTTAAATGTCATAATACACCTTATATAACAATGGTGATGCCTTTTATTGAAACTCGAAATACAACGGCTGTTTTTTTCAGCTGAAGTGTTATTTTTATAAGCAGTAAAAGCAGACGGAAAAGCACACACAAAAGCAGTAGCAACATCAGCAGTAGCTAACGTATAAGAACACAACGATAACAGATGTGAAACGGTGATGCTCTATAATAACAGCTGATTTAACACATACAATTCTAAAGTTAACGTTAAGCATGTACAAATATATACACGTTGGAGAAGTAGTCTAATTGAATTGACAATCAATACAAACCAATTTAATGCAACCATTTTTGTTTTCTTTGTATAATTATCCGGTCCTTAAAAATAATACTTATTTTTAATGTGATGTTTAAAGTGATGTTAGCATGACACCGATTTAAAAATCCCTATCACCGTTTCAGATCGTATCAGGGCGATAAATCGTATCTTTTCGTACTTCCATGTTGAAATGAATGTTTTCGATCTTAGGCAGGTAAATCAATTTCCTGTTATGATATGATACGATGACATGAATAAACAGTCAGTATGTATATCATTCGAACCCAGTCCTAGCTCAAATCATTAACATTATCGATTAACATGTTAAAGAAACCGCAAAAAAAACAATCCTATAGCATCGTTATATAATGTTATTAATTAGTTGAATTCATATTGGCTTTGTTATTGAGCTGAAGACAGCCGTATTGACCTGAGCAAATACGGCTGTCTGAAGCTCAATAACAAAGCCAATTTGAATTCAACTAATACTGACAATTTTATTAATTAACTTTATAATATTATCTTATTTTTCGTTTAAATGAAGTCTATTCTTAGCAAAATCCAATTGAGGCGGAAAGTGTCGTCCCTGATTAATCTGGGACGACACTTTACGCACATGCATTATGCCCAGTTGTATCAGAACGCGATACATATCTGCGGAAGTATCAAACTGCCACTTTTGAAAGATTCTCGTATAAGGCCGAGTTTTTCTTGGTTTCTGATTGGCTGAATCTCGTATTGGCCGACCTTTTCCCGTATTGGCCGTGTTTATCCATATTGGCCGCCTTTTTCTCGTATAAGGCGAGTTTCGAGCTTTATTTGCGAGGCTCCACTTGTATGGGACGAACAAATTGAACACATTCTCGTCTAATATTATAAAATTAATTAATAATGGAGCGTATTGATTATTGATAAACGTATTGCAACGTATCGCCTCGCAAATAACGCATGTAATTCAGGGAACCTGGTCGTATTGAGCGTGTCAGGACTCAGATCAAGACTCAATCAAGTACTTGTTCAAAACATTCCCAATTGACAGAATGTTAACGTATCTAAACTGTACATCAGACGGTACATGAAATTATCAAATCATGAACAGTTCGCAACCGTGTGCAAAATACAACTTAAGCACTCGCATTTCATCGTAGCTAAGCCTGACATCTCAGAGAAAGACCACGATCGGTAACGTGTGACCAATCTTGACATTCATTACTGATCACGCGAGAGTGGAAACCTAGCATGGCAAATATATTCTGAAAGTTTACGTAAATTGTTTAGGTAAAATAAAAGAGAGGCAATTGCGCAATCCACGAGGGAAATGAGCCTAGAGCAATACAAGTGTTAGCACGATTCTTCCGTTAATTCAGTGAGAGTATTTGAATGACATACATACCTCCAATGTCCACTACCATGAACTTCTGTCCTGTCAACGTATCTCCGAGAGCCTCACAGCACACAGCGGCTGCCTCGGGCTCTAGAGCCAACTTAAGTCTGTCGCCGTCAATTCCAGCCTTAATATAAACATTATAATTCAAATAAGCCTTATTGCAAAACATTAACGCATAATTTATATTATTTTAGACTGAAGAAGGGGACGATAAAGACTCACATACATTGCGTTTAGCTGAAGACAAACTCGACTTATTATGTTTATGGCCGTTTGCGGTTTTCATTTAATATGATTAACATGTTGTTATCAAACGATATCATAAAAGCGTACCTCAATGGCTGCTTTCCTCATGAACATTTTGGCGGCAATGCCCCAAATAGCAGGGACCGTAATGATATACTTGATATCAGTCTCACTTATCCCGATTTTGCTCGTATTCAGTGAACGCATTAAATGTTGTTGTGGATACCGAATTGACATGGTGAAAATTGGAAATGCTGGATGGCTTTTCCCTTCCAAATCTTTAACAGTTGTTGAATGTGAAACACCCTAAACATACAAACGGTTCGACAACAATAACCGTATATGTCAATACTAGTTCTCAAATTAATTGGGCCTAAATAAGAGGGGTTATCGGCAGAATCAGAAATCAGAAATTAAACCGAATCTCTACTTTTATTACAGTGACGGATGTGCAATACATTTGTTAACTGGTCAGGCTTGGTAGATGATAAATTCTAGAAATTTCTTAACACAAAAATACCTTTTCATTGTGGAGGATCATTTTAAAGCGTCTAAACAGTCGCCATCCGTGGTGTTTTTCATCAGCTGCCATATCGTAGTATTTGTCTTCCGCCTCAAAGCCAAACGAGTGGAACGCACCTTTTTCATTAAGTAGTACACTTGTTGGCGTTTTCAGTGAGACAAGCTGACCGGAGCCAGCGTACCATTTTCCGTTCGTTTTCACGTCATTTGGACTGTCATTGAAGGAGAACGCATACCCGCTGTATGTGGTGCCCAAATCAAAGGCGGCCACAATGAGAGACGTACTTCCAGACGCCATATCTAAAGTGAAATATACGTGAATGGAAGAATAAGTCGAAGGCATCATATTTCAGTTTAAACACGTATTTTGTCAAGTAGTGTCATTCAAAACATAAATTAACATGATGACGGGTGGTTTATGATCTTGTTTAATGCCAGAAAAGACATTAAATCATAAAAACAATCATTATATTTTGTATTGCAGGTTTGCTTGTTTCACCTTTAGAATAAACTGGTACCAAGTCGTAAGTATACACAACAGACACAATGGGAGTGAAATGTCTATAAGTTACACAATGGCATGGCATATTCGACTAAATTATGAATTGGTATCAACTGTTTAAACATATTTATATAACCAGCTTTAATTGTAATTTTCATGTTATATTTGAAAAAATCGAGCTCGTTGTGAGGTCCCAATTATTTATATATTCAAACAAGTTTTAACACTGTATGTAACATATGACCCGAAAATTTGTTTTAAGTGTTAACCTTAAAATATCCGTTTGCTGACCAGAAGCTGAGGAACTAAAAAAGATTTGCGCGAATAGGATCTCTTAATCTTTCAATAGAATACGGTTTAAGTTCAGATAACTTCAAATACATTCATATCTGACTGAAACTTGCCATTTCGCCAAACTGTGAGTCCCTCTGAATTAAACATGAGCATTACATTGGTCGTACTTTAATTGATATCTTTTTTCAACTAATACTGTTTGACACAGTGTGGCAAAATTATATTTCTGCACACAAAACATCGAAAACAATGAAACTTTCCAAATTCCAATGTTCCTCATAAACTTCACTCGTGTTCTCCTCGAATTAAGCATTTACCGGTCGCCCGCCGCACATAAGCTTTGTTTTGTAGCATAAAACGTACATTTGCTTAAATAAGGCTTTGTGATTTGTCGGTGGATGCCTAATTTGTCCAAATGACATACTGCTAATACCACATCGCGTCCGACATTATTGTGGTTTGTGCCAGGCGTACTATCTTATTAGTACAAGCCGGGTACCAGGCTAGATTATGCCGAAATGTGCGAAACTTGAGCGCATTGTCTGAGTCCAAACTAAACATGGACAACATGCTTCTTACAAATAACTAAACAAGGCAATGTCAGACCATATCTGACAACACATGTCCTATAGTGGTAACATTAGTCACTTTAATATTCTGTTCCAAATACCACGGTACCATAATTGCAAAACGTTCAGAATACAGCTGCGCAATTTATAACTAGAACCTCGCCATTTGATCATATCACAACTAGGCATAAAGAGATACCGTGCGATACAGAAACAAAATCCATATAAACGCATACAAGACACCGAACGACCGAGCGCCAGTCATTGTCAACAAAGACATGCTGAATGGTAAACGTTCCATCAATGACATTAAGATTCGAGAAATTGCTAAGACTAGAACAGTGACTTATGGCATTCTCTCCCTGACTGTGTTCAATTGATACTTTTGACGTTTTGAAACATTCAAAAAGTCCCACAAAAACATATAAAGTGAAACTTCAGCTGCACCAGCAGGAGAGAAACCCCTAATATACAATCGAAACTTATTTATATCAAGGGACCAATTGCCAACGAGTGAAATACGAAACAAGACAAGACAAACATGTAAATCCAAACGCACAATCATGAGCAAAGGTCACCGCTTTGGAACGGTCTATCAAAAAGCACATGGGGTTTAAACAGGTTTTATGAAGCTACTTAATTATGAAAAATCAAAGCGCTGAATACACTGAAGTTGTTCGCTATTGCATAATCTTAGACGCAACTCAGTTTTCAAAATTATGTTATAGGTTTTTATATCGCAAGTTTGAAATGAACACAACCCATTCAAATGTATAAAGAGTGTGCCTTAAAGCACAGGTCGAGATGTGGGTGCACTGTTTATCCTCATATTTATGTTATAGATATAACTTAGACAAAATAACAACAATATGTCTCTTTTTTTCGCAATTGGTTGCTGCACTGGCAACCATCTTTAGAATTTTGGTTGCCTTGCTAAAGAATAACAAGCCATGAATCATGTACATGTTGTTTTATGTGTATCTAATACTTTATTTATTTTCTTTAAATTAGTGAACGACAATTTTGCAGACATGATAGACTTTTAATGCATTATGTCTTGTTGTGAGCCAGAATTGAATCATTTCCTAGGCCTAATTGATCCACAGCCAATTTGTATTCTATGTTTAATTGGATTGAGTTGTTTCAAGCTTTGAAAAAGCTAGTTGCCCTGCTTTTTAGCCCAACTGTAACCAACTTTTGAAATTGAGTTTCCTGGGCTTAAATCTACTGGCCCCAGGCTAACAGGCAACCACTAAACCTGAAAATTAATAGAAAAGATTATTTAAGCTTCATTTTGTGAAAACAGGGCTTAATGCATATGCATTAATTGTCATCCCAGTACCAGAGACTCTCTTTAAACGAAAAACACCATAAAATCAGAAAGTGTCGTCCTTGATTTGCTTGTGCGCACTGCACATGCTAATCAGTGTGCACAGGACACCACTTATTTGACATGCATTAAGCCCCGTTTTCCCTGAACGCAGCCAATATGTACAAATTTCAATGACAAACTTGCCAATGTCGTCGCACAAGCTGATAAACATTATTGATTACATACACATACTCACTGCCTGCAGTGTACCACCAGTGGTGAAGTTTAAACAGGATAATCAGTGTGCAAAGGCAGATGCAGTGGTTATCGTTCTTGCTGTAGCTTAGACCATGCGACTTGCAAAACTCCATCTCAACATTAGTTGTTCTTCCGAACAACTAATAAAATTATAGATATGCGAGTTCTGAGAAATGCTATATATGAGTTTGAACACATTTTACTGGAATCCAATACAACGCATATTAAGTTTTATCATGTTCAGTGTATGATTTAATCATTATGATGTAAAGGATTTTAACTCATTTAGTGTGTTTTCATAATACTCTGACAAACATATTGTTTAGCACTTAGGAACGTGTAGATTCATAAGAGAAGAACACCGAATACATGTGCTATGATTATAATATTATAAAATATTCAGTTTAACTGTAAGCTCATATATGATTTATACATGCATTGTTCATTTCAAAGTATTGTCAAAATGAGACAGATTTACTATGGCGCTTTTAGTACTTTGTAACCTCGGTCTAGCAGTACATAATCGTGTTAATCCCTACCACCTAACAAGTGGAAAATGTCATATCTCTCTCTCGTGCATTCTTTAACAATTTATAATGGATATTGTTTTGTTTTCGTGTGTGATAACGTTTTATATCATCATCGAAAACTAAAACTATTAATATTTTCACGACCGTTTGTTGAATCTTAAATGCTATATTCACATAAAGGAGAACACGTACTCTCACTGTTTTTCAAACAATAATACAGTGAACCGTTAAACATATATGTGTCATTATTTTTTTTTAAAGGAAACATTCTAAATATATTTTTTAACACAGCTTATGATTTACTTTCACATCTAGTCCTTATCGCAAAGTGCGCAATTTAAACCAGTTTAACAAAGGTTGCTCATCAGGAAATTATTTAAGTAGAAAATCCCGTGTGATACCAAGAAGAACGCATTGGTTTTTGGGAAAACAAAACGAAACCCGGATTTGCACTACTTTAATACTTTTATTGCAAAAACATGCACGATAAAGAATGTAACATAATAAATTGCTTAGAAAACAGCAATATGGTTTAAACATGCAAATTGATGCATACATCAAAATTGTAAAAGCATTGAAAGATACACTTTGCAGTAGTAAAAATGCATGTCATTGATATTTGCTAAGTGTTGAATGTCAAGGACTTAAATTGCGGCCGGTTTGGACTTCAGTCAAAATACAGCTCATATCTAACATCGAGTTAAACCAGCGGATAAGAGTGTAGATATCCGCATGTACCGTGATACGCATTACGATATCATATTGTATCACTGAACAGATGAATGTGAAGTTTCGGGTCATCTATAACGTCAACACTATCGTTATTAAAAAGTTATTTAAGTGTTCCTTTAACTTAGCCAGTTAATACGGACAGACGTGCATAAAGATTGCGTTCAGGGACTCGAACGATACACTTGAGATCGCATTGCCAAAAGAAATGACACATTCATATGAGCCCCGTTCTGGGGAAACTGGGCGTAATGTGCCTCCCCAGATTCAGTCCGCACAGACTAATCTGAGACGACACTTTCCGCTTAAACTGGATTGCCGCTAAGAGGAGACTTCCTTTAAACGAAAAATACCATACAAGAGGAAAGTTTCGTACATGATTAGCCCAGATATGTCCAAAAGTATTGAAGTCCACAGAACATATGGTCCTGTGGACTTAATTAACTTACAGGACCGGACTGGATGCAGAGGACCGAAACATCAAGTAACCGTCTCAAATTTATTAATTTAAGATAATTGGAAAAATGAAATTGAAAATAAAACAACACAACACTAAACAATACAAACTGAACAATTACAAATCACAACATTCTCATACAGTATTGTAAAGGAAAAATATTTAAGCCACAAAATAGTTAAAAACAATACAATTTCTCAATTGAAAATTCTATAAATATATACTGGCATGCAATTGCTATTAAAACAAATGTTTTCAGAAACATTTCAGTTAAGTGTGACAGTGACTGAACAATGTCAATCAATATTTACATATAACACACATTAATACTGATAAAAATTAATGTAGTACCTTTTTAACACCTGAACACATACGGTATAGCAATTACATAATGCAACAGACTCATTTTGGAAAGCACAAAGCAATTATCAAAATTAAGAAAACTTACAATGAGACATATTTCCGTGTTGCGAACTTATATGACAACTCAGAATTTAAATACAAATGTCAGCGAACTGGCCACACAAATATATAAAACAATGAAAAGGCACTTGAAAACGTTAATTTTACCGGAAACTAAGTCGTAATGCTCAGATTACAACGATCTGAGATGCAGAACGTGTTTCGTTAAACCGGAACAGAACTATTGACATAGCTTTTATCGATATTGAAGGCAGTGTCTTTGTGCGCATGCGCAATAACATATCATGAATGTAAACAAAAATACGGTCATTGTTTTCGCTCGCGTTTCATTTTAGAATCGCATTTTCTCTTCATGTTTGAATTCTATGAAATAAATCAATGTTTCCTCTTGAATTAGTTCGCGGTCATTCGGACCGGCAGCATTGAATTTGCAATCGGACCTGTCTTTAAAACATCGGTCAGGTCCGACGGTCCGGCACTTTTGGGAATGTCTGTAATAGCCTTTGCGGACTACACAGACTAATCTAGTATGACACTTTAAGCAAATGCACGAAGCCCAGTTTTCCCAGACCGAATCATTGTAACTTACACTAAGTTCTTTGAATGTTGCAGCAATGCCCCAGTATGTCGCTCCCTTGCTCGAGGTGGACGGACGGACGAACATCACACAGAGCATGGCGATAATCCGTTACCTGGCTAGGCAATTTTGTAATTGCATGTTTATCATTAAATGTTTTCGATTTGTTTTATTAATCGCTATGATTTTAGCCTTTATATACACAAGATTTGTCATAAATGTACACTTGGAGACTTTTCTAACCAAACACTTTTCAAACTTGAATATCTCAGTTATAAGTTAAGAGTTTTATTTAAAATTTTAAATGTGATCATTTGACTACATTTTCACTATAAAATCATTCATCCGTGACAATTGAACGCTTTAGCACGTGGGGTATGTAAAGTTTCATATTTTTGCACGTGAAAATGTTGAAACGCAATATTATTCTAAATTTATTTCAATTTCATCATTTTAGGTGGGTTCTTACAACAGGAAAACATAAAATTAATTTAAAACAAGTGATGTGTTTGAGAAACACTATTTTCCCTTTTGAGCGATGTTGACCCATATATATGACCTTTGACCTTGAAGGATGACGTTGACCTTGACCTTTCACCACTCAAAATGTGCAACTCCATGAGATACATATGCATACAAAATATCAAGTTGCTATCTTCAATATTGCAAAAGTTATTGCATATTTCAAAAAGACACGATAACAGTATACAAAAAATACTATGAAACTAAATAAATTAACGTAAGTGCATACATATGCATAAACCACATAACTAAATAAGTAGGTGTACACAGATATCATAGGAAAATCAATTTTACTACCTTCTTTAGTATATAAATGCTAATAACGCATATATACTCCTTACCACTTTGATGAAACAAGCGGGCAATATTTTGTGATGTTACCTGGTTTTGATACATTATGTTGCCCTCATAAATATTCAAATGAACAGAACATTGTGCAATGTAACATTGTGGTAACTGGGAGTTGTACACAAGTCCAGGCTTATTAATATAAAATGTTAGAGTCGTGAGTCAATTTAATAAACAAGAAACCGTCGGTGATGCTCCCCAGAGGTTTTTTGTTGTCACAATATTCATCCGACCATAACCGGCTGATAATATGCACATCTCCTGTTGGTAGTGAAGCTTCCCATAAAGTTTCATTGAATTCCCGTAATAAGTTGCTGAGAAATAGCTCGGACAAGAATTGCACTATATGTACAATGGAAAATTTNTTTCTAAAAAACATAATTCAAGGATGGAATACATGTCAAAATTGCTATGAAAATAACTTCAGCAAACATATTATATGGAATAATAGTAAAATAAAAATTGAAAATAAAACCTTGTACTGGAAAGATTGGCACGACAAAGGAATCGTGTTTGTTGACCAGTTAATTGACTTTCGCGTAAAGAAATTTTATAGCTTTACTGATTTCAAATATATCTATAATTCATCAGACAATGACTTTCTTAAATACAATAGTCTTATAAATAACATACCTAAAGACATAGTGGAACTTGTAGACGAGCGTTTTTTAACAGGATTAAGGAACAAATCATTACTAGATATAATCAAAACATCATACAAACCAACTAAATTTTTATACAATCTTCAGCTGTCTGAAATAAAAAATACAAATTCGAATGCGGAAAATAGATGGCAAAACATTTTTCAAAATAAAGAGTTAAATTGGGCAAAGATATACACGCTAGTGTTTCAAACTTGTACGGATACAAATTTAAGATGCTTCCAATATAAATTTATTATGCGTCTAACTGCTACGAATACATATCTCTTTCGGTGCCAACTGACGAGCTCTAACTTATGTGATCTGTGCAATGAATGCGATGAAGATATTGAACACTTGTTTTGGAAATGCCGAGTAGCGCAACATTTATGGAACAGATTAGCGGACTACATGCATACTAAAGGCATTTTGTTATATTTTAACTACGAATTAATTTGTTTTGGACAGATAGAATATAATAAAAACAAACAAACTATTAATTTCATCATTCATTTAATGAAATATTATATATTTAAATTGAAAAGAATGCATCAACCTCCTGATTTCAAAAAATTCCTTACATTCCTAAAATTACGTTTTGTATAGAACAAGAAATAGCCCTAAAAATCGATAATCTCGAACAATTTAATATAATTTATCGGACATTACTTGACAGTCAGTTTTGAGCTTCTAGCCTTTCTTTATTTTTTTATGTTCTTTCTTAATTTTACTATTGTTTTCATTTTTTATTTTATTTTTCGTATTGCAAACAAAACATAATTAATTACCCTTTGTTTAACCACAATTATCACATATTTCCATGCAGATTAAATATATCTTTAAGAACAAATAAGAAAAACAAACATTCCATTGTACGTGCATATACGCCAATAAATTACATTGTTATCTTCTTGAATTAAAAAATGTTAACAATGTATGTACATATATAATGTTTGTTTTTAGTGATATTAAATAAAAAAAAATAAAAAAAAAATGATAAAGTTATCATTAATGAAACAAAAGAACAGGACGTTCTTTGCATATAATTTCAGCAATACAAAAGCAACATCTTATTTCTCACCCACTTTTTTTCAAAACGAGCAACCCCAATGCAATATCAGCAAAATTCATATGACGTTGTTAAACCATCGCAGCAGACAAACTCTTGATTGTAGGTCGCACAGAGGAAACAATTACTTTGCATCGGGAGCCAATCCGATCTGGGAGCATAGTTTTGTTGTAACATATATATATACCTATTATAACAGATTATATTAGCCGATTAATGATCCGCATTTTATCTCAGCGACGAATTGTTTTGAACGGTCTCTGACACTGTTATCAGTGTAATGCAAACATCTAACAACCTGTGAAAATGGGGTAATCAATCAATTGGACAATATGAGCGTGTATATGCTTGAAAGAAGCAAATGAGATAATAAATAAATAATAAAATATAAAAACATACATTTAACAGACATTTTTAATGATAACCCATCCTGCCTACAGCCAAATGAAAATATCAATCCGTACAGACCGATGCATTGAATGCGGCGCCCAATAATAATCAACAGAACACTTCGGTGCTGTGTTGAATCTGTAAACACCTCTTGTTTAATCCGGACAGAAATAAACAACTAAGTTAAATCCAAGCGAATTATATTTAAAACTCCACCTGTGATTTTGCTACACATAAACTTTGAAAATATCCTAATGTACTAAAATGTACAAAGCTCTTGACAAAATCTCATTAAAAAACAAAAACAATCAAAATCAAAAATATAAGATTTGTGAATGTCGTTTTGTTGGAGTGAAAACCCTTTCTCTGACTTGACTACTAAATACAGTAGATAATGAAAAAAAACCACTAGACTTACAACCTCCACCCTTTCGCGTTTAATATTCACGACATGCATGGTTATCACTTACATTTTGACATTAGAGTTGTTTTCAAGTCGTTCGAAGATGCTTTTATGTATGTTATCAAATAGTACACTAATTGCAAGCTCTTAAATACAGATATATTTGAAAAAAGAAGCAAACAAGCAATCAAACACATATTTCTTATTATATATGCAAACTCTAAAAC
This sequence comes from Dreissena rostriformis, assembly GCA_007657795.1. Lineage (NCBI taxonomy): Eukaryota > Metazoa > Mollusca > Bivalvia > Myida > Dreissenidae > Dreissena > Dreissena rostriformis. The sequence continues at coordinate 151,913 of VMBQ01001098.1, read as the reverse complement.
TGAATAAGGTGTTCTCTTGTTGCATTTAGATTTCCCGATTGGTTATGATGCAAGAGGGGTACTCAGTTGGCGAAGGTGGCAAGAAAACCAGCACCAGACTCCGAGATGGCTGCTTTATCCTGTTCGCAGAAGCTTTTCTATTGGCCGCGGGTGTCTTAGGTGGAATTATCATCGGCATATACGCATATCATGGAGGACCGTCAGGTAACAAAATACAGGTTGAGTGTCAGGTGCAAAACAGCAACAGCGTTAACCAGCAGACGACAGATGGTCTTCCGCAGACGACTCAGAAAGCGACACATTACCCACCCAAACCAACCAATTGTTCTGTTTGTCACAAACGAGATCCGTTTATATCAAGTATTGATCACGAACTGTTTGCTCCATTGACGGGAAAAGAAATGCAACGAGTTCGAAGCGAACTGATTGCACGAGGAATTATTGACAACAAACTGGGTTCAAACATAACAATAAAATCGAACTACCTTGATTCCATAGATATTTACCCTCCACACAAGGCTGATGTATTGAAGTATAAATACGGAAACGGTGTTTATCCCGGACGTCATGCTACCGCTATCGTATATTGTGGAGGTGCATCACCACCGGACATAATGAAGTACGTTATCGGACCTTTTGATAAAGGTGACAATTTGTAATTCACACCTCTTTCCGTCCCTGGAGAAAATGCGTATACAGCCCGTGCAATCGACGAATTTGAAATTAGAACATTAGTGGAAGTGTTACGCCCAATAGAGGCCGTGCTTCTTCCCCTTGTTCGATAAAGTTTTGACAACGCAGATTTTCAAGCCGGCGATCTGCACTGGTATCCATATTTAGGTCCGCCGGGGATGAAGGAAAATCTTCGCGAGCTTAAATTGCAGGTGCATTTGAATCCTGGAATGAATGATGGGGATTAACATTGTCTAGACATGCTGCCGCTAGCTCTTATTGTAAACACAACAAGCCAGAATTCCAATGATTGGAACACATATGACAGACAGACAGACAGACAGACAGACAGACAGACAGACAGACAGACAGACAGACAGACAGACAGACAGACAGACAGACAGACAGACAGACAGNATATGAAAACTCTAAAATTTTAACAAGATGATCTTTTGTTGCGTTTAGATTTCCCGATTGGTTATGATGCAAGAGAGGTACTCAGTTGATGAAGGTGGCAAGAAAACTAGCACCAGACTCCGAGATGGCTGCTTTATCCTGTTCGCAGGAGCTTTTCTATTGGCCGCGGGGGTCGTAGGTGGAATTATCATCGGCATATATGCATATCATGGAGGGCCGTCAGGTAACAAAATACAGGTTGAGTGTCAGGTGCAAAACAGCAACAGCGTTAACCAGCAGATGACAGATGGTCTTCCGCAGACGACTCAGAAAGCGACACATTACCCACCCAATCCAACCAATTGTTCTGTTTGTCACAAACGAGATCCGTTTATATCAAGTATTGATCACGAACTGTTTGCTCCATTGACGGGAAAAGAAATGCAACGAGTTCGAAGCGAACTGATTGCACGAGGAATTATTGACAACAAACTGGGTTCAAACATAACAGTAAACTCGAACTACCTTGATTCCATAGATATTCACCCTCCAAACAAGACTGATGTATTGAAGTATAAATACGGAAACGGTGTTTATCCCGGACGTCATGCTACCGCTATCGTATATCGTGGAGGTGCATCACCACCGGACATAATGGAGTACGTTATCGGACCTTTAGATAAAGGTGACAGATTGCAAATCACACCTCTTTCCGTCCCTGGAGAAAATGCGTATACAGCCCGTGCAATCGACAAATTTGAAATTGGAACAGTACTAAAAGTGTTAAACCCAATAGAAGCCGTGCTTCTTCCCCTTGTTCGAGAAAGTTTTGACAACGCAGATTTTCAAGCCGGCGATCTACACTGGTATCCACATTTAGGTCCGCCGGGATTGAAGGAAAATCTTCGCGAGCTAAAACTGCAGGTGCATTTGAATCCTGGAATGAATGATGAGGACGAACATACTCTAGACATGCTGCCGCTAGCTCTTATTGTAAACACAACAAGCCAGAATGCCAATGATTGGAACACATATGATTACCATTATCTTAACCAAGGTCCATTTGCCACAGCACATGATCTTCTAGAAGCATACAACAGAGGTACCATAAGGAAACTGAAACTTCCGTCTGGGTACAGAGGCACGGTAAAAAAGAGGTACTACACCGGTCGGGATTCGTCCAAACCGCTTAGAGCTAAGTCATACATGCCTCCGCCACGAACATACGAGCCGGAAGGTCCGAGGTATACGATCAAAGGTCATACTGTAGGCTGGATGGGATGGTCCTTTGAAGTAACAACGAGAATGATACGTGGTCCGGCACTATTTGATGTGAAGTTCCAGAATCAAAGAGTTTTGTATGAAATAGCTCTTAATGATATTGCCTTGATATACGGAAGCGACTCGTTCGAAAGAGAAAATATGTTTTACACTGACTCTATCTACGGAATCGGTATGTATTCGGGTACAATCCCAGGTGTCGATTGTCCTGAACATGGCAACTTGATGGATACGAGCTACTACGATTCAAAAACAGGAAAAGCTGTTGTTACTAAGTCGATATGTATTTTTGAGAGCGATGGCGAGGGACCACTCTGGCGTCATAAGGCCAATGGATACCAGTCTGGCCTAAGAGATTCTTGCCTCATTGTTCGTATTGCAGCAACAATTGGTAACTATGATACAATCGTTGAATTCCATTTCAAACTAGACGGCAAGCTCGCTACGAAAGTAAAAGCAACTGGGCAAATTGCGACTTCATTTTGGGACGCGGATAATCCGAACCACGGAAACCTTAACACTGACGATAGCCCTGATGCACGGGATCCTTTTGGTTTCCGGGTTGGAGATATTTCGCATGGACTTATTCATGATCATTTGTTCGGCTTCAAAGTTGACCTAGACGTTATAGACACCAATAACAGTTTTGAGGTAATCCACTTTAAATCTGGGGAAGTGGTTGATGCTTTTAGAAAGATGAAGCCTTCCATTACGACAAAACCCAAGTATTTTCGCTACAACCATACGCGATATTTAGAGTATGAAACTGTTCAAACCGAGTCCGGATTTAGAGTGAACCCGGCGGAGCAGAAATACTGGACTGTTGTCAATGAAAATCATAGAAACAAATGGGGTGCAAAACGTGGCTATGCGATTGCCCCGATGGCAACTGCCATACAAACGATGGTCGACGCGCATCCAGCTATGAACGCCATTTCGTTCTCCAAATATAACTGCGCTGTTACGAAACGTAAGGAATCGGAACGATTTCTTAACTCCGTATTTGATGGCTTTCGGTTGGACAACGTGAAAGGGGACTCCAGTAAATTGTTGAACGGAGAAGACATCGTGAATGAGGACCTTGTTACCTGGGTTACATTTGGCTTCGTACATATTCCAGCCTCGGAGGACATGCCCATGACGGATGTAGTCGAAACTGGGTTTGTTCTGAAGCCCTTTAACTTCTTCGATACTACCGAAGTATTCGACCTGCCTCAAGTGTACTATGGCGAAGATGGAGATGTACAAACTCCACCTGAGTTTACCACTTGTCTTGAAAGTAACTTAATATGTAACGATTGGCCTAAATACATGACTGTGCGATAGTTGCATTATGTATTAGTCGGAATGTCTTAACATACATGTGTGCAGAAGGTAAAATGATGCAAGCATGCTGAAAAAATAATATATTTCTGTGTACATGTATCTACATATAATAACTAGATGATATATGTAATAGTATATTCATATCACCGCATTTGGTTTACATCTGTGTGTACGAATTGGGTTGTTATTTTGCAGACAATTTGCTGCATTTATGTCGATATGTAAATATATAGACGGTGTATTGTTTTTAGAAAAAAATACAATTATTATTTTTTCCAAATAAATCTGTGTACCATACATTTTAGATGAATTGACTCGTTTGATATTGGTTTTAATTTTTATAATTTACACAATAAAAATTCTGGTTAATAATGTTTGCATATTATAATTATATATTAGAGCGTATTGTGTTCTTATATACTTCGACAGACCGAATGAGAGAATATACCATGGATGTTCATCCGTCTTGTGTTGCATGCGTACTAGGTCCGTCCTTCCATGCTATAGTTTAATTTTCTGTTAAACAACATTTTCTCTGAAACAGGTAGGCTGATTTGGTCACTGAACTTTCCCACGATGAGATCCATCTACCCTTAATGCTTGAAGTTGACACCAAATGAAACCAATATACCTTTTCATGAACAGCATGGATTTTGTTAAAAGTCACCACACACATGAATAAAGCAACAATAACCCCTCTTATATACCAACACTCAACACACTCGTAAATAAACAAAGCCACTGTTTTTTTAATGTACTTGGGATGACAGTTTTAATATTTTTACAAATCTTCCAAAATATAAAATACATGGACATTCTTTTAGCAGGGGATAAACGATCCTAAATGGTTGAAAACACACGTTGACTAGACATTCAAATGTCTATACTTTAAATGTCTATTCTAAATTTTACATTTTTCACTTTTATTTTAATGTTATTAAATCTCTATTATTTCGTCACAAACTACCTCATACATGTATATGCCATCTTGACAATAGATATAACCAATAAGTAACAAAACAAACAGATTCAGTGACATATTGCATGTTTGGATTTATTAAATATATTGCATCATTGTAGTTTACATCTCATATCACGGCGCCACTTGGCCTGGCGCCCTATATAGTATGTACATATGCACAAAGACACACACACAAACAATACTTGCTACTGAGAACTAAAACAGAACAAAGGCTGTCTGATAAACAGTTATGTGCAGACTATGTTAAAAGCATTCTTTAAAATAAAAATTAAATTTTAAATTTATTTAGGTCCACAAATTTGCAGTCTCTTGACAGATGATTCAACATCAACTTTGTGAAAATAATTTGCCTAAAACATTCTTTGAAAAATTAACCCATTTATGCCTAGCGAGAAAAAAGGCCTTGGCAAACAGCGTAGACCCAGATGAGACGCCACATGATGCGGAGTCTCATCAGGGTCTGCGCTGTTTGCTTAAAGGAATTTCTGAAAGAAATATTTTAAAATAAAAATACATACCAGAAATCCCTTATTTTGGAAATAAATTGATCCAATTTAGAAGGATGGGAGATTCCACTAGGCATAAATGGGTTAAGGGCACTGAATCAGCAGTACATGCAGCTATTTGGCTTATTATTGAACATAGCCGAGAAATTCATTAAGTTTTGTGGAGATCAAATGTAAACTGCTGGATATGAAAGAAAAAATTAACAAACAAAACCGCCATTTTGAGATAAATCAAGGACAATAACTATTCTGTTCCTGCAACAATTTAGGCAGAATATTCAACTTGACAAAGATTTCATGTCTGCAAAACTATTTTTTGACTTTATGTATATTTGTAACAAATATGATTACAAACCAAAATAATAACGCACCAATCATCATTGGCAAACCAATTTACTTGCCATCTTAAATAGGATAATAATGAACACAGAAACATCCAATACAACATATCAAAATACTTTTTGCATATAACAAGTGTGACATCTTGACATTGCAACATAGATTCATATACATATTATTTGTGTATAACAATACTAGTTTAGTCCATTTTATGTCTATTGGAAATTTGATGCCTCAGCATACAAAATTTACAGAGTGTATTATATTGGTTAAAATCAAAATAATGAAATGTAAGAATATTCCATTGAGACTCTATGACACTTCTTAAAGAGATGCAACTTTAAACATACTTGATTAGTTAACAACAAAATGCTAATCTCAATCAACAAAAGTGTTGTAAAAAAGTATTAAAAATGTTGATTCCATTTAAAAAACAAAATGTAACTATCAGAAAAAAATAATGTTGTGACAATGAAGAAGCTTCAAACAACAACAACAACAACACACAGACAAACAAAAGCATGGAATACATAATCAATCAGGTAATTTTATGGAGTGAGTCTCCTACCTCATAAATGTCAGAGTACTTAATCCAGTAATACTTGCCATCATCACGTACCTAAATCAATGTCAAGTGAAAAGACTAAGATTGAATCGCCTTGCTGGTTATCTAAGATTGTGAATGTTTCTGTAAGATAAAAAAAAATTGTTCAAGTTTTATATCATATAACGTTAAAATATACTGGTATGCAAAATACAAGTAAAAAAGGAGTATTTTATAGCGAAAACAAATATAAAATATTGGTAAAAGCATCGTAAACAAGAGGGTCTTATACAGCTCATCTGAGTTTTATAGTATTTATAGGAAAAGCAAAACATTTGATACAGTAGTAACCAGTGAAATATGTTTTCACCATGTTTCGGTAAAAATGGGCAATAAGTGTTTCTTTAATTTGACATAGTTTTGAACTCATCCAAGATATCATTGCAACAATATTTTGGCCAAGTTTCATGAAGGCTAATGAAGACATTTGACCTTGAGGTTGTTCATGCATGACACAAAGTGGACTTAAATCTCACCATGAGCATGTTTGGTGAGCTCAAAAGATATGATGACATATTCTTTTCATTTTAGGTGTAAAAATGACTTGAGTAAAAAACAAGAGATGTGTTTGTCAGAAACACAATGCCCCCTACTGCGCCGCTTTGAAATAAAATTTCTATTTAGCATTTAGCAGGTATAGAAATTATCTCCCTTTTAAGCTTGCTACTTCCCTTGGAATTTGTTTTTTTACCTTTGACCTTGAAGGATGACCTTGACCTTTCACCACTCAAAATGTGCAGCTCCATGAGATACACATGCATGTCAAATATCAAGTTGCTATCTTCAATATTGCAAAAGTTATGGCAAATGTTAAAGTTTTCTGACGGACGCACAGACTGACAGACAGACTGACTGACAGTTCAACTGTATACCACCTTACCGGGGGCATAAAAAGTTTCATATAAAACGTATTATAGGTTGTCATTTTATATATAAAATAAACGACCTGTATAAATGGAGTCAAAAGGTAGTAAATGAATAATCATGTAGAACCAGTCTACTGTAAAATAAAGTGCATTTTGAATGATTATTTTGGACATGACGTGACTAATACAGGATGATTGCCATGGATACAAATAATGTATATCAGACTAATATTGATTAACTTTGGTCAAAACTGACATTAATGTGCAGTACAAATATACCGTTTTGTTTTAATATTTAAAATAAAGTGCTTGATTTACATAAAAGATTCAACAAATGAGTCTTCTCGCAGTCTCCTTTAGCAGTAGTTTGATGCTTCATATAAATAAAACAAACATAAAATGATAATGAGGACTTATTACAAACATTGTCTTCAAAAGAACTAATATTACTCAGCATTATATATAAACAATACAAAATATGCAGAGAGTAATGACTAGTAATTGCACATACAATACAACATGAAGTGTTTAATGTTCACATGTTAAACATGTTACAATAGGCATAGACGAGGTATGCATGCATAGACAGAAAACATCAATCAAAGAGATTCTCAGAGTAAATAATAAATATTAAATAATGAAGGAAAATAATTCAGGGAATAAAAAAAGCCATATTACCAACATAATAATAATGGTTGAGAATCATGGATAATAATGTGATTGCTGTTACAATGATCTCAGCATCAAGGTGTACATTTTGATTTTAAGTTTAAAGTTAATTCATTTTTTTATTTGTTTTGTGTATTAAAATTTATCTGAAACTGGATTTTTTTTAAACTTAAAATGACCATTTCAATGTTTTGAATCAGGACAAAAAAAATTAAAACACATTTGAAATTATAATTGTAATATTTTGCTTGCAGATTGAAACAAAATCCATTTTTTGAAGAAACAATTTAATCTTACCTTGTCTCAAAATTAAATTAATTTCAAGACACAAATCTTAATTTTTAATAACTTCCATGCCAGAAAAGTCCCCACAAAATAATACTGTACACATTTAAATATTCAAAACACAGCTGTCATGGCATTGCAGTGAGTCATACACAATGTTACGTTTTGTTTGACAACATAGCTGAAAACATCTCCTCATCATACGAGTCTATGAACACACTGGACCGACACGCCTTCTTGATCATTGAGGCGTCCATTTTCTCCGGCGGGACGATCAGCGAGCGACTCTTCAGCTCCTCAGTGTACTCCTTGATCAGGTGAGCGATCTGGGACGCCTAGAAATAATGAGGGATTCAATTAAGAACTTTCACTTATTATCCATGAAGATTTATTCAAGCTAAACAGATTGTAAAGAAAAATCTCCTCAACCTATATAAATCTGTGCAATACACAGTATTCATATGTTCTATTAATATTTCAGAATTTATTTCAATACATTTTCATTTCAGATTTGCATCAGCAAGAAAAAATGTAACTGAATATGTTATAAATCATGATGTTTGTTTACATTTATGACAATGTCTGAGTTTCTTAAAGATTATGAAAGTGAATCTTGTTAATTATTTTGATAAAATGTTAAAATTTAGACTTAAGTTTTGCATTTGCACCTCATTTGGTGCTTATTGTCAAATAAAAAACTGGTTTATGAACATAATAGCTGCAATCTATATGTGTGTGTCGACCTGTGTATATGAATCTGTAATATATTAAAAAAAGTTAAGTGATTGGTCTTTTTCAATCCCAACAGCCCTATATGCTTGATAGGCCCCTGTACATTCATACCTGATTGGTCTGGAACATGTACTTGGTTCCCTTGGCAACGTCCCCCACTATGAGCATGATGCTGTTGATGGCTGGGCTGGTCTGCAGCATGTCAGTGTACGAGTATGAATGGATCACCCGCTGTAAACAAGACAAGAAATTTTTTACGCATTTTTATATAAATTGCATACAGATACATGTATAACTTTTTTTACTGATGACCCAAACAATGTTATGTTTCAACAAAAGACATGAACATGTTTGTTTTGCTAATTTCAAAGAAAGCAGAATGTGAATAAAGGAAACTAATTAAGGTTTTATATTCAAGGGAAATAAACTACAACAACTTGGAAGTCATTGAATGAACAACTTGCGTATAATTTGCTAAATTCAATAATGTCATGCATAAATTGAGTAGAAATGTGAAGAGCTTTGTTTTGACCTCAACTTATACCAAATTGAACATTGAATGCGGACAAACAAACAGATTATTAATCCCCAATATACCTCCTCTCTGGGGGGCACAATCACTGATTCTTTATAGATTAAGCCTTGTTCTGGTAAAACTTGGCTTTATTCATTTAGGTAAGGTGTCATCCCAGATTAGATTTGGAAGTTTTCACAGGCTAATCGGGGACGAAACTTTCCGCCTTAACTGGATTTTCGTTTAGAAGAGACTTCCGTTAAAAAAAATCTATTAAATCGTCCCTGAACAGCCTGTGCGAACTGCACAGGCTAATCTTGAACAACACTGTAAGCACATGCATTAAGCCTCGTTTTCCCAGAGCGCTGGAAAATGTTACTTACGAAGGTCTTGGCCTCCAGTAGATGAACCCCGGTCTGATCCACAGCCAGGAGCAGGGTCTTGGGAAGGGATGACGTGTACGCTTGCTGAAGATAAAATAAAACATAGATGTTATAGACTGAATAATAAACACACTTGCCAAACAGTTATTTGTAAATTAAACAGTATACATAGGTCACTACATACTAGTACCTTTACTATGTAGAAGTGTTCTAGAACTTTACCAACTTCAATAAGGTAATACGCATTAAAAAACTGATTAAAGGGTGTAAACATGTTTGTTATGCACAAGGTTTTACGATAAAAGAGTATTCACTCCTTTACAGGAAACAGTTTTCAGTCAAGTTCTGTAGATTCTCTTTAAAAAAAAATATTGTTATGTTATCAGGACGAAATGAAGAACAGCTCTACGCTGATGAATTAACAATTTTAGCAACCTTTGAATGGCATTTTCTATGAACTCCAACATCCCACAAACATTGGTCGCATACTTACAGATATTTCAAACACAGCGGCAACAAAAAGCCGATATTGTTTGAGGACCTCTATTGGTGGCATACTTACCGATATTTCAAATACAGCGACACCAAAGAGTGACCATTGTTTGAGAAGCTCTATTGGTCGCATACTTACTGATATTTCAAACACAGCGGCACCAAAGAGCGGCCATTGTTTGAGGACCTCTATTGTCTGCATACTTACCGATATTTCAAACACAGCGGCACCAAAGAGCGGCCATTGTTTGAGGACCTCTATGAACTGCAGTACAGCCTGGCCAGGCATCAGGTCAGACATGGACTTGTGCAGGATTACAACATCCTCGAGCCTCACGTGCGGGCGCATCTCACGAGGAAGGATACGCATCACCGAACTACGAGAAATGGAATGTGATATGCAAATACTTTGAAAGATGACATTGATAAATATAATCATAAAGGAGTTGTGAAACGTTTATTTTTAATGGTTGTTATGTTATTTGCGATTAATACATTTATATACATGTCCAATAACATTTATCACAATTTTGTTCACTTTATTATTGTCTGAAAACATACACACTTAAAACTATCCAAGTATCAAAAATTTGTAGCAAGCATTATTGATTTTAGACAAAAAGAAGAATTGGGACTTTCTGAATTAGTCTAGGTCAGAAAGTATGTCTACGTAAAGGTTCAAATGAGGTTAAGGTATTGTGGATGTGTTGATAGTGTTCAAAAACAACATATATGCAAGTATCAAAGCTTTTAAGAAATTATGATTGATATTTTTCAAACCGTGTTATTTTGTGTTTACCTTGAACGGACACTTCTGACAAACAGACAAACAAATAAAAGGGAGGACAAATCTGCTAATCACTATGGGCCTCTCGCATTGGTAGGTGGTGGGGGCAGAAAGGAAAAATAAGTTAGAACAATATTGCTCCAAACCATCATAACCCTTTGCTTGTGGATAGTAACAGACAGGTATTGGATTTTGAATGGCTAGGGGATAAATCAAGCAAAAAACTTCATTTAGAGACAGATTTCATAGTGATTATGCTGTTTAATTTGTAAACGTATGGCACTAACCTGTAGTCAATGTCACCGGGTTTGATTTCTTCGCTCTCTGACTGGATTTTCAAGGCACAAAGACGTACCTTGATGAAACAGATAATTTATGTTGTTATATGAAAAAATTACAATATTTTGTGATTATGATTGCATATTATTTTCTCAGAGGCTTCTCATTCTTATGTACAAGAGTTGCAGATATTTGATGATTCTAACCTATGTCATGGATGACTTGCATGCACACATGCAAACAATTTTGTTCCACATGATCTTATTTCTGTTTTCAAATAAGAATTCTGAATTTTGTTGTTATTACCAAACAGATGGGCTTACATATTTTATTTTTATTATTGATTAAAATATAGCTCCTACACACAAGAAATGATAAAAAAATACCACTTATTTAAATCATCAAAACTTACTTTAGCAAGCTTATACAAAATCACTACAAAATTCCCCAACATCAATACACAATTTTTGAATGAAGCTTGAAGTGAATTTTTCACATTAATTAAGAAGCTTTCGTAAACGTTTCAAATCTTAATATCAAAGTCAATATCCATAGTTCAGCTTCAAGTTGCTAGGTTACATACTGCGTCCTGTGGAGTGATTGGTGCCCGGTTTTCAAACACGTCCTCTATGAGCTGGTGGAAAATCAGGTCACACTCCACCGGGTCGATGGGGTTCAGATACGGATCAATGAACAAACGCTTCTGCAATGAAAAGGACGTGCGAAATTAGGCAATGGCAATAACGAGCAAAACATTATTCAGTTACAAAATTATTATTATGAGTTAAATATTTCCTGAATTAAGTTTAACATAATCTAGTTAACTATTCTACATAATGAGTTAAATAATGACAGTTTAAGTTCAACATGATCCAGTTAAAGAATTATAATATTGAGTTACTATAGATAATGGCAATATGGAGTGAAACAATATCCCATGAAATAGTATATAGAGGTGAATGTCATTACGATGTTTAATCAAAGTTGTGTGAGGTCAAACACTATTGAGTAACACAACAGCCATAGTAAGTTAATAACCATAACTTATTAACGTAAAAAAACAACTATACTGCGGAAAATCACTCGGACAACCTGATCCGCAGAAAAATCACACCCCTGATTATATTATGTAATCAACCATTCTCCAACCACTAAAAGTCTGTAAAGATAATACACTGAAATTATGCACCTTAAAGGTAAAATAATTTTAAATTGATACATAATTCTGACCTTGAAGACAAGTTTCATCTCCCTGGTTGAGGCTCCTTTACAGATTCTCTCCCACTTACTGAGTGTGTCTGACATCCTTTCATCATGATTCATACACCGATCTGGGGACAAAACAGCAGCAAAATTACACTCACAGAACATGATGTTGCCACAAGAAAGGGAGGTTTCCGAGTTTCTACTATTACCATATTAATATTTTTTTTAATTGTAGTTACAACTGAAATATGAGCCGCATCGTGTGAAAATGGGTCTTATGTTGCCATTTGATCAGTCCAGTCAAGAGCTACCCTGTCCACTATAGTCACACAAGGTTTTGTTTTATTAGCTGACATTATGACTCCTCATCAGAATATACAAATGCAGAGGTATATCTGGAGCTAAAAAGCTCGGTTTTGTCCTAAGAAACATTTGCATACGACATGGCTCATATGATCAACTGATTGGCTAACTAAATCCTTGATTTACAATTCCAAACAATTACTGGTCAATTTGACTGAGGTAAAAAGAAGCAAACAAATCCACCTACATGATGGGACTGAGGTAAAAAGAGGCAAACTAATCCACATGCATGATGGGACTGAGGTAAAAAGAAGCAAACTAATCTACCTGCATGATGGGACTGAGGTAAAAAGAAGCAAAGTAATCCACCTACATGATGGGACTGAGGTAAAAAGAAGCAAACTAATCCACCTACAACATTAGACTGAGGAAAAAAGAAGCAAAGTAATCCACCTGCATGATGGGACTGAGGTAAAAAGAAGCAAACTTATCCACCTGCATGATGGGACTGAGGTAAAAAGAAGCAAACTAATCCACCTGCATGATGGGACTGAGGTAAAATGAAGCAAAGAAATCCACCTGCATGATGGGACTGAGGTAAAAAGAAGCAAACTAATCTACCAGCATGATGGGACTGAGGTAAAACGAAGCAAACTAATCCCCCTACATGATGGGACTGGGGTAAAAAGAAGCAAAGTAATCCACCTGCATGATGGGACTGNCTGATGTGCCTGGTGTCACCTCATACAGGGCAAAACACTCAGCGTCTGATCTCATACCAATCTTAGCCTTCACTGTCTTGATCAGCTGAAAATACATTACAAAGATGGCCACTGACCCATCGTAGCCAAGGCTTTCGCAAAGAGAAACTATTGAAACATATGTGGTAAATGGCACATAAATCCACGGGTTTAGTAAACTTCTGATGAAAACTCTAAATGACTTAATCGCTATTTTGCTTTGGGACAATGTCTTTATTTTCTCTCTGCTAGTGATATTCATTAAGAACAACATGGTTCCGTTTCCATTTAAGTAGATATCTTATGTAAATTGATGTGCATGAGTTATTTACAGTGAGAGTAAACTCAGAGGGGGCATTCATTTCCAAGTCAAGTTGTTTTTACTATCATCATTATAATCATTTAAACTTTCCATTCTGAGTAACCACTGTTCAATTGACATCATGCAATGTCTAATTCTATCACTTTTTAATTAAATTTTGAATTGTTTTGGTTTTGCAGTAATATTTGGTTACAGTTTGTGCTTTGCGAAACATTATTATCATATAACAAGGTTAAGTATCATTACATGTAAACACAGACCAGTTCTCATGCGTTAAGTTTATCACCTCTCCACAAGTTGCAGCGGCATCAAACTCGATGATTCGGTTGTCCCCATTCAGGAAGAACACCTTCTCGTTGATAGGCTTGCGGGCTATCACACACTCTATTTCTTTGGCGGATGGCGGGAATTTGCGACACTTTTTATCTTGTGTTCGTGTCAAACACTGCAGAAAAGAAATGTTTTCAATATAAATCGTAACTCTTATATTATATGGATATTTTTTTTTACAAAATCCAATAGTTATTTTTGACACTTAATAAACATACACATCAAAATGTATAGTTTTTTATGATGCTTTATAACACAATTAAAGTAAGTAGGAATTCAATTAATTTTCAAATAATTGTGCAGTTAATTAATAAGAGTAGACAGTTTTATTAAAAGAAAATTAGCATAAATTTCTTCCTATTCAATCTTACCTTTATAAAAAAAAATAAAAAATGGTCAGATAGTCATGTGAAATTTTAATTTAAATGTTTAAAATAAGTTACTCAAACTAAGGCTAAAATATTCTGAACGGCCATGATGAAGAAATATTCAAGGTAATGCTACAACATAATAAAATTATAATACAAAAACACCAAGAAAAACAACTCACTGTACCTTATTGCAGAATCGTGCATATTTTCCCTCCTCTGTTGTCGTATCCAGGGAGCACTTCCTAAGATGGCAGTTCAGGTACTTCATCACTCTGCTGTTGCTAGGGACAACACAGCTGGTTGCTACACACATCAGCTGCCAGTTGCGCTTATTGACTTGACTGTTGGGCTCTGCAGCATTCACATAAGAGTGGATGTTTTAATGATCTTATTTCATTGCATTCTACTAAAATTAAGAATCTGTTTAAATATGGCAATCCTTAAACAAGCTGATGAACTATACTGATTTATGGTTCAAGTTTTATGAAACATCTATATGATTAAAATCTGTTTTTATAAATATATGTTGATACCAATAGCAATAATTTTCATTAAATATGGTAGGTTAAACCATGAGTTACATAAAAAGATAGGGTATTTTAATAAGCAAGAAATGTTTTCCAGGAAATGGCTGTCAATTTTTATCAATAAAACCATAGGGGTGAATTTTGTTTGAAATGATTTTTAGTGAAATGTAATGTTAAAATAATTGCCAGTGCTGTTCAAGGTCAGATACACACAGCTTTTGTTGTCTTTATCTTTCTTCATAAATACTAAACCTTTTGTTACCCTCAGCAACCAAATTTTAGTGCAGTGTTACCTGGATGGTCGGTAGTCTGCTTGATCAACTGCAGGTAGAACTCGTTACAGAGAGCCTCACTCTCCAGACACTTCTGCATCACGGTCTGGATCATCTCTGTGTGGTCCACACACCCATACTCTCCTGAAGGAACACGATGTGAATCAGTAAACACTTTCCTACTCAAATAACCACTTTGATGCGTATGTAGTCTCTTAGAAAATCAAATCAAATTAAAGACCTTTCTTCCTAGATTCAATGTTTAAAGGCTTCAATTCGGACCCTAAGATACTGATGAGCAGCAAACAGCATAAAACCTGGTCAAAAGATTTTTTTATTAGTCATGTACTGATAAACTGTCTCTGAGGCAGCAAAGCAAGGAACAGTGAACCATTTAAAACAAGAGGGCCAAGATAGTTCACTACCCTGTGAAATATTTACAAGAATTTACATTTCTTTTGCCTATTGGTAAGAACTAACTTAGTAATGGCTCACTTTAAACTAAAGACTAAATATTGTACCTTCAAAAAGAAGAGAAGAAAATGAAGACTATGCTGAAAAAACAACAACGAAATTACAAATGTAAGAAAAAAACATTCCTTGGAATTCTCAAATTTGACTGGTCCAATTTCGCCGCAAATCCTCGCATCCTGTTACTTTTGTAATCTTTGAAATTTCAAATTTCCGCATACTGCAGATACAGAACATCATCCCCATACCTGACTCGATGACCCCAGAGTAGATAAGTAGCGAGTTGAAGACTTTGAGTGACAGCTCCTCCACCGCGAGGTCCTGCATGGATGTGAGGCACTGTTTGAGGGCCACCTTGCTGAAGGACCAGTAGCTCACGTCAAACATGCCGATGTTGCCGCCCGCATAGCAGCTGCGTAGACGCTCCATCTTGGACTTTGTGATTCTGTGATGGGATGTAATGGACATCTTTTTTAATATATTTATTTTTTATATATGTGTATGCAGAGGTTTATTTATTCAAAAGTCAATAGAGTTGTACATTTGATATCTGCTTAATGAATTTTCCATGCACTGTTCATGTATTGTTTATAAACACACAAGTATGTAAGAATGAGACATCAATCATGAAATAAACAGATTAATTACAAAAATTGTACGAGAAATCTTAGTTTAACATTCATATGTGTGGGAAAATAAGTTTAAAGGATAAACTTCATGATGCAAAATAAGTTTAAAGGATATACTTCATGATGCAAGTAAGTTGATTGCTTCTTTTGTTAGATTTTTTTTGCAATTTAGGATCCTTTGTTATAGCATTCATGAATTTGAAGAATAAATTGTATAACTAGTAAAATGAACGCCTACATATATAATTGCATCATAACAAATGACTACTTTTAAATATTATATTTTAATGGATTTTGAAAACAAAACCCTTAATATGAAACTGTGTCCATGAACACATAAACACTTGATGTCCGTCCTAACTTTAATGTCCTATTTTAACTTCACAAAATACAGTGTTGTATACAATTTTGTTTAAAAAATGGATTTTGTTTTAATAAACTCAAATTATATTGTAGAAGATGGATTAATTATCACAATTAATCAAAGCAAGTCCTTAAATTCTGAGCTGGACTTACAAAGCTTTAAGTTATAAATAACAAAAATTATAGTATTTCCTAGTGCTTTCATTTAATACAATGTAATATAGGAATTCTGGCTTGCTTTCAAAAATTGGCTAGTTTTGATCAAAATCACAATCAAAATGCAAGTGATCTTAAGTATAAAGCATGCTAAGCACTTGATGTGTGCGACGATATTAGTAATTATTTATATTGAAGACTATTATTAATATCACTGGCAGTTGCAATTGACAGTTGAAGCATCTACATTCCTGCATAAAGCATCAAGTTCAGTGCCTGGTTCCATCTGATAATTTTTTTGTGTATTCAAACCTGTTGATAATTAAGGCAAACACCAGCAATATTTTGACACCTTTTTTCATTTTCATGACAGCATTTGATGTTTTCAGCATTTTTCTTTGCTCATGTTTGTAATAAAGATACACAAAATGTAAATTAAAATGATGGGCTCAACAGAAAACCAGGTAATTATTGAATACAGATAAGTTCTATTTGCTCTGCACGGAAACCTGAACAATTGCCAAGGCTCATGGTTCAGGTTTTCTAAGACTTGCTAAATAGGCTTATCTGCATTCACAACTAACACAGTATTCTCTCTACATCTAGCAGCAGTATAATGTACCTTCTCAGTGTGTTCTTGAAGAAGCTCGAGTCCCTGTCCTGTATGGGCCGGTGAAGTAGGCGGGTCTCAGACAGGCTGCGCCGCGCACGTACCAGATCCTCGTACAACTTCAGCTTCTCCTCATCCGTCATCTTCATCTACAAGACATTGTGACAGTATTCATTGAATGAGAAGATTTGTTTTTATGCTTTCTTACGGTTTATACAAAAATATAAGTGATTTAAAACTGGTTATTGGCTGTTTCAAACAATGAAATATAACAGTGAAAATTCAGTATTCTGAATGTTAGGAAATGCCTTCAAACTATCAATTACTTTCCAAACTTCAACACTGTCAACGTAGCCCATCGAAAAGCAAAGCTTCAAAAAGCAAATTAGTACCAAAAAGCAAGTGTGAATAAGATAATAAGATGTATGCAAATAAGCAGAGGCACCATTATACCCTAGCATCAGCGAAAAATTGCAATCTCCATCTGTTGCCATTGTTGACAATGTTTTGAATAATATGCCTTTAATCTCATATGTTTATAAGTATAATAGTTTGATGTATATGGAATATAAAAATGATTCTTCAATTTTAAGGAACAGAAAAATTCTATCTGCTTGCTGGATATTGTGTACATGGGGTTATTTTTAAATCTCAACTTTCAGCTCATTTAGATATTTCACAAATCAATCATCTTTGCAAATCATATACAGGTTAAAGTGCATACAGCATATAATTTTTTTAATTTGTTTTCATGTATTGCTGTACAATTATTAATAAACTATACAACTATTCATTTAAAAATGATAACAAAAAAATTATTGAACCTTAAAAAAAAATATGTACATTAATTGAGAATATTTACTATACAAATGGAAAATTGTAGTAATTTCTTTTTAATTGTATGTATTCAATCCAGTCTATTAGTAAAACTGAAATGCATTATGCCTGAAATGTACACATATAAAACTATGATGCTCTATTTATATACCATAAAAACAATTAAAAAAGGGACAAAAAGTAGACTCAGGTTATATTTAAGTTGAGTAAAGATTGCATTTTCTAGTACTTTAAAATACAGCATTCTAGAGAAGAAAGGCAAAGCCATTTAAGTTCTAACAAACCATTGTGTGAAGTTATTGCAGGACATCAATGTTTGGTATAATGGTTGTGTGAAATTACAGGGTAATTATATAACGTCATCACTGGATGATACAATGCATGTGTGAAGGTAAAATAAGCCTTCAGTATTGTGTATAACTCAGTTTTCTACGTAGTAAAATATTAATATAAAGTGACCGTTGCATTCATGACAGAATCAGGGAGAAAACTTTGAACTTGTTGATTTGAGCAGCGCTCTGAGAAAACAGGGCTTAATGCATGTGGGTAAAAAATGACCCCAGATTAGCCTATGTAGTCCGCACAGGCTAATCAGGGACAACACTTTATACCTAAACATGATTTTGGTTTGAAAGAGACTTCCTTTAAACAAATGTGTCCCATACTATTAGCCTGAGCAGCCTTCACGCCACTTTACGCACATACAATTATAAATAATAACATTCAATTCGGTTTTCCCAGAGCAAGGCTCATAAAGTAAAAGTAAACAAATTAATGTTTTGATAAGGTATGTGTGGACACATCAAATTTATAGTGAGAATGACAATGACATAATCAGTATGAATTCATAAGAGCAAACACTGTAAAAGACCTACAGAATCATCAGTTGTTGTGTTTGAATTGTTTTTTCAGATAAATCCTAGAAATGACCCATTACTTGTTCATTCAACATTTTCTGTCATATTAAATAACTTCACATAATAAAGTGTTAGAATTTAACCAGAGCGTGTGAGGAAAAACACAGAAAGCAAACATGTCGAAGCAAAAATTAAAGTAATCTTACATACTTTGCACTGCCTAAAAGTGATTAGTTTTTTCATTAGGTCATAATTATGCCCCTGGCAATTACAAAAACATCTATCTCAGCTTGTGTTATAATATTTCTTTCCACAGTGCAGATTATGAAGATAAATATGGTGGGAAAATCACATAAAAAAAGATGGAGATACATACAATGTCAAACATGCGTCCATGCTGAAATGAGTAAGACGTCACATTTAGAGACTACAGAGCACGGACAGTTGTGCAAGACACACACAGATATCTTAATAACTGACTGACATCTTGGGGTTTTGTTGTTGTTGTTGTTTTTTTGGTGGGGGGAGGCAGAGAAGACATGTTCACAAAATTATATGAACTTATTAATCACCTATATCTCATTATATAAGTTAATTTTTCAATCAAACATTTAGAAAAGGTTACAAAATCTTATTCAAATGACTACAAACATTTTAAAACATTTTAAAACCCACTATTAATCTTAATCTTGAATCCAAACTAATTGAAGGCAACATACATTTATATCAAGCTGTGATATTCAGGATCAATATTAACCCTTTGCATGCTGGGTAATTTGTCGTCTGCTAAAATGTTGTCTGCTGAATTTCTAAAATTAGCATTTTCTTCGATTTTTTTCAAAGAATACTATCAAAATAGCAAACAGTTTGGATCCTGATGAGACGCCACGTTCTGTGGCGTCTCATCTGGATCCAAACTGTTTGCAAAAACCTTCAAAATCCGGTTCCAGCACTCAAAGGGTTAACAAAGCTCATTAAGCAAAACTTAAGGAAATTCCTTAAGTTCATCAAATTTGTTTTAGTCTCTTTCCATTTTGTGAAAAGGTCTTTTTACTTTACAACGTTTTTAACAGGTTAATATTTTTAAATTGGTTAATACCTGTTATTCTCTATTTTTTTATAATAATTCTTTTGTAAGCAGAAAACAATGAATTTCACTAGGTAAATTTGATTCAGAAATGTTCACTTTAAGTACAATTTAAGTGAAGATTTTCATTAAGAACTTGGTGAATACGGGTCCTGTCAAGTAAGTGATGTTTAAGTACAATACAACAAATATCACAGTTATAATTCTATCTCAATGATGTAATTATAGGATCATTATAATAAACAGATAATGATGGTTAACCAGTGCATGTTGCCACAGAAATTGCACAAAGATATGCTCTGCTGAAAACTGCGACTAAATTTTCCAAGACGTAAATAATAGATAAACTTGCAGCCACAGACTTGCCAAAACAATACAAAGGAAGTCAAGATTCTCTCACTCGCCTATTAATGTATGAAGTGAACATGCTTTAGTTTTAATTACATAACCTACATGATCAGAGCTGGTTAATTATTGCTCTCTACAAGAAGTTACTGTTTGGGTGATGCAACATGTAGGCAATAAGTATTTTTTTTATCACAGTATTGTCTAGCAGAAACAAATGAGCCTTGCTCTGGGAAAACTGGGCTTTATGCATGTGTGTAAAGTGTCGTCCCAGATTAGCCTGTGCAGTCTGCACAGGCTTATCAGGGACAACACTTTCAGCTTAAACTGAATTTTGGTTAAGAAGAGACTTCCTTGAAACTAAAATTACCATAAAAGCGGAATGTGTCATCCCTGATTAGCATGAGCGAAATGTGTCATCCCTGATTAGCATGAGTGAAATGTGTCATCCCTGATTAGCATGAGCGAAATGTGTCATCCCTGATTAGCATGAGCGAAATGTGTCATCCCTGATTAGCATGAGCGAAATGTGTCATCCCTGATTAGCATGAGCGAAATGTGTCATCCCTGATTAGCATGAGCGAAATGTGTCATCCCTGATTAGCATGAGCAAACTGCACAGGCTTATCTGGGCTGACGCTTGACGCATATGCATTAAGCCAAGTTTTCCCAGAGCAGGCTGAAACGCATTGAGTCTTTCTGGAGAAATGCTATGTGAACTACATTACTGAACCAGACAAAGAACCATATAAACTCTTTTTTAAAATGAGACATCTCTGTTGAACACTACACATTTGTCAATGTCGGTTTTGTTGAGTTGTAACCTACTTAGAATTGTTACTGCTTATCATTGTCACAACCACATAAAGTGTCTACTTTGTCTACAAGGTCAAGTACAGAGAGGCATTCAATATAGATGGGTTGAAGTCTATCTCTAGATCCATAAACATTCACATTCCTTTGAAGTATAAAAACAGAAGTGTTTATTCACAGTGAACATTCAACTAGATGGAATACAGACTTTCTGGCATTATAATGTTGTCATGGCCTTTATAACAAATAAAGAACAAACAATCAGAAACAACATTTTTTTCAATGCTGACAATTTTCTTGAAATACTGTTCTGTTAAGTGCAAAATGCTTCAATCACAAATACATTTTTAATTCTTTTAACCCTTTAAGCGCTGGAACCGGATTTTAAAGGCCTTTGCAAACAGTTTGGATCCAGATGAGACGCCACAAAATGTGGCGTCTCATCAGGATCCAAACTGTTTGCTATTCTGATAGTATTGTTTGAAAAAAAAATCGAAGAAAATGCTTATTTAGAAATTCAGCAGACAACATTTTAGCAGACGACAAATTTCCCAGCATGCAAAGGGTTAACTGTCTGCTGAAATGCTTCAGGTTATGAATTAGGCCATAAATTAGAACTTCAAATCATTCAATAATTTCACAGATTTTTCAAGAACCATTATTATTTAATTTAAATAACAATTAAAGTGTCAAAGAAGAACATATTTTCAAGGGAGTACTGTTTTGTTATTCAAAACAATTGTACCAACTGCAAGGAAGTCTGTATTACCAGAACTGAACTGAAATGAACTGAATGGAAGTGGACAGTGACTATATAACTAAATCTCACCTTTTTCACCTGCTATGAAATGGAAGTGAGCATGATCAATGAAAAGGAATGAAACATTGAAACAAGTTTGCTTAACTATGTTTATATGATTTTAATGTCTAAAAAAAATCTCAATCTAAAGGCCGGATTTTGTGTGTCACACTGTCAGTATGCTTAAACATGGTGTCAAGGTATTTGAAAATTCTAGGTATGCCTGTTTGACCTATGACCTTGGTCTCAAATGTACCACTAAATCACACAATGTCGGTCACTTTTGCCAATAATTTGAAAGTCTGTCTATGCTGAACAAACTTATGCTTTGGACAAAATCCTTAGGATGAAGTTCTTTTATATGACCTTTGACCTAAAATTGTGACCTTGACCTTGGATCTTGGGTGAATAATCAGCATGCTTATCACTTATGTCAAGTAATTCAAAAACCATCCTTGCTGGACAAAGTAATGCTAACCAAATAGAATGAGGGGTTGATTTATAATGCTTGCATTGACTTTGAATTGTGACTTGACCTTAGACATAAGGATCTGGTTCTATCACGCCATACTCATCATGCATATGACTTTTGCCAAGTTGTCCATCAATTCTGGTTTAATTCTGCTCTTCTAGTAAAATCTTTTTGAACATAATTAAATGATAATAAAATTATAATGATGATGATGATTATGAACACGATGATGCTGATTATCAACAACAACATTGATATGACAACAACATCATCTTCAAGATATCAAAAATAGATGGTCACAACACCCCATATTCATACTGTACACAAATATAATAAAACACAATGTAACAAGAGTGAAAAGATCATAGAAAAACACTTATAGGAGAATTAATAAATCAGTATATATGAAATAGTGACAGAAGCTACCTTTTTCACGCCTTCATAGTCTGGTTTGAGCCAGGCAGCGTGCGCAGGAGAGTAGCTGGCAATCAGGTTCCCAAGGTCTTCCTTGTGATTTGTCTCAAACATGAAACACCGCTGAGGGCAGTCAGCCTGCACTCCGTTCTTAATCTCCATGGTAACATAGTTATCGTTCGGATCCAGCGATATTGACTCGATCTCAACATACTTGAAGTCATGAAGCACACATTTGTCCTTGGCACGGATAAACTTCACTCCATCCATGTTGACCGCTAGGAGGGCGTCATGTGCGTGGGGCCACAGGCCCTTGTGAACTATCGGGAACAACGTGCAACCATACAGGGGGAACTGCTTCACGCAGGTCAGGTACCACACCTTGGCCTCTAGCTCTGACTTCCCTGTGCCATATTTCTAAAAGGAAGATAAAATATTAATATTGTTATTCATGATTTAATGTTTTTTACCTACTGAACGAGCTTTGTGGAAGAAAATATGTTACAGTAGCAACAGCATCCTTTTAATAGTTACTGCACATTATTATTTATGGAAAGGAAGCAAGCGTGAATCATAAGTAATAAAGAGAGAAATCAACAACAGACACAATCCTGCATATGACAATTTTAAAGAGCATATAATTTATTTTGAGCTTGCTTATTAGAGACAGTAAGTATGTCAAACTGGAAGAAGTTTCACAAAAATTCTTGACTACAACAATTACTGCCGCGTTTGCACTAGGGGATTCAAAAAATATCTGCTGTCATTCAGTGCAAACAACTATAAAACAACCAATACAAGATCATAAGATCCGCTCACCTTATGAGCTGCAGCCAACTGCGCACACCAGTCCTGGTTGCTAAGCGCCAGTACACGCCTGCAGACGTACTGGTCGACCTCCTTGTATCGTGGCAGCTTGTTCTCCTGGTAGGCCCCTAGCACCACCTGGGCCTGTAGACCGGCTAACTGCAGAGCCACGCGCTCCGACACCGAGAACTCATCCTGCATAGAGGATGCATTTGCGTAAAGTGTCATCCCAGATTAGCCTGTGCAGTCTGCACAGGCTATTAAGGGACAACACTTTTCGCTTAAACTGGATTTTAACTGAAAAAAACTCTACGAATAATACTATAAAAGCTGACGAGTCATCCCTGATTAGCCTGTGTTAACTGTCAAAGGTTTTGTACATTACATTTACAGTGTTTTATATTGCCTTTGTTCTCATGCAAATTCCACAACATTTTTGCTATGTTTCTTAGAGATGTTTTGAGCAAAACCAATATTATATACACATTAACCCACCCCATCCCATCACACAAATACTTGAAATGAACAGTTTAAACCTACCTTGACTACTTTATTAACGGCCTCTGCATACAGTAGGTGGTACTCCACGGGATCATTTGGAATGTCATGAACGTGTCGGTACACACGCTTTCGGAAGATCAGTTTAGCGTCGGTACCTCCCAGCGCCATCTTGGGTCCCTTCTTGGACACGGTCTCATACTTGCTGGGCAGGGCAGATTGCTTCTCGGATCTTCACATGGAAATTAAACAATATTTTGTTCAGATTTATAGGGATCTATACATTGCAACTTTGTAGTTGGAGTTTTGCAAGAATCGCTTAATATAAAATATTTTTCAAAGGAAACGAAAACAAACATACTTGTTTTAAATAATAATAAATTATTAAAATGTTCTTCACAAATGAAGTTTTGAACATTTATGAACAGCAGGTTCATGTTCAAAACCTAACAGATCACAATAAAACCACATGAGAAGGCATCTATATTAGTACAAGCTCAGCCATATCATGCTCTATGGTGTTGTGTTCTTACATTTCCCAGTGGGCCAGTACGTCAGCCACATACTCGTAGGCCCGGATGTAGCGCTCATACTCTGTTGTAACCTGTAGACAAGAAATCAGTGTGTGTTCAAATAAGTAAAACAAAGTAATTTTCATGTTGTTGTTTTTAAAAACTATGCCAATGTAGTCAGAAAAAAAATAATGACAGTCAAACAGAAACTCTAGACATTTCTGTCATACAAACTGAACAAACAAAATGTTCCACATATAAATATTTATCAATTTCTGGAACACTTATTTTAATTGTTTGTAGAACCTCTAAAATCAATGTTTAACATTTTTAAAACTTATAAAAGTGTAAGTAAAATATTCATTTTTCATGTGGGTTCCTTTACTATTATTCACAAATAAACAAATTAAATCATACACACATAAACACCTAAATTGTTGAAGATCTATTAAGAAAATGAAGAATTGCAACTTGGCAGAAACTTCAGACATTCTGTGTCAGTAATACTGGTACATAAAAACATCATCCAAATTCTCTTTCCTGTACCTCATATATTGCCCACCCCTCTACAGACTGCAAGCCAATCTTCTTTGCCACTTTGGCCAGGACATCATGTGTTGTGTCACACGGCATGATGCTCACTGCTTTCGTCTTCCCATCCATGAAGTGAACTTTGCAGACCAGTGGGGACAGGTTACGCATGCTCTGAAAACATTAATCCCTTGGGCATTATTCAGGTTTTTCTTTTTTTATTGTTAACTTAAAGCCACAAAACTTATTTGGCATAGTAAATTTAAGTATAAATAAGAAACATATTTTATCTATGCCAATTAGAATATATCTGGTGGTAACAAGGTAGAAATCCGTCTTTTTTGCGCTTTAAAACTGAAAAATAATCGCGTTTGTTAAAATGGACGTATACGTATAGAAATCATACTTTCGGTTTTAAAAGCAGTACTGTTTGAAAAAAAAAATCACCAGCTAACTAGGCCATAGAATTAATTTTATCTATGCCAATTTGAATATATCTGGTGGTTACAAGGTAGAAATCCGTCTTTTTTTGCGCTTTATAACTTAAAAATAATCGCCTTTGTCGAAATGGACGCATACGCATAGAAATCCTACTTTCAGTTTTAAAAGCAGTACCGCTTGAAAAATAATAAATTACTTGCTAACTAGGCTATAGATTTAATGACAATTTTGCACGCTTTCAAATTGCATATATATGTATTGATTAACATGTATTTCATTTCAAGGTCAGAGGCTTTAAGATTCATTTGTTCATGTAGTGATTTTTTTTAATCAAAAGACATTGTTATGTGGACATTGTAATACTATTATCTGTATAGAATAATCCCAAACACACATAAATTGAATATGTAACATCTCCACTTTGCGAATTAGTTTGGCAGTGATAATATATTAGTTATCTGCTTGCAGTAAACAATAACTTTGTAACAAAGAAGACCAGTTTATATTGTTTAATATTGGTTTATGTCTCTGAAGTTAAAAAAATCTATTGGCCCAGACAGGATATTTCTGAAATTATTCCTTTTGTTCCGTGATTTACATCTCTCTGTCGTAACTCAGGCAAATAATTGCCATGCAGTGATAAATGGTTCTTCTCTATTGCAGCAACAAAAGATGCGGTTGCGATATACCTAGAAACTTCCCATTCAGACCATAGTGTCAAACACTGTTTTGATCCCTTGTGAATCAAAAATTTCAGTGGCTTTCATTCCTTTTACATTAAGTTTTGTAGTTTAATTTGCATTTTGGATGATCAATTGCTGTATGTTTTCAAAATATCAAAATTTTGGTATGGTGAAGTTCACTGAATTGATTTCTGATTCTTGATTTGTTTGTGTACTGAAAAATCGTTATTATTCGTGGGACATTAATTTTAGTTGATTTCATGAGTTGACGAATCCACAAATTTAAGATCCCAACAAATAATTATTCCAAATTTGTTAAGACCACATTGCCGTAGGAAAGCTAGACATAAATATCCAAGCACACATCCTACGTTTGTCCCGCAATCCAGATAAACCAGATACTACACAAAGGGGAGTACACTACACTGTTTTCCGTAGCTGACATTTCCTGTAAGAGGCTAATGCAGTAGATCTGCGTGGATATTGCTAACTTTGTTCAGGTAGAATAGTAAGGATAAGCGATAATTGTGTTTTGTGCTTTTCAGGGATGTTGTATTTTGAACTGCCAAAACGCGGCGAATAAAAGCCAGTATATGCAATTAAAAGTTGAGGACATGGTATCTCATTGAAATATTGCATCAATATAAATTTGTTAAATTCATGGACACATTATTGATGATTAATTAAAAACTAAGCAAACCA
Source organism: Dreissena rostriformis (assembly GCA_007657795.1). NCBI lineage: Eukaryota > Metazoa > Mollusca > Bivalvia > Myida > Dreissenidae > Dreissena > Dreissena rostriformis. The sequence goes on along the minus strand of VMBQ01001098.1, from coordinate 124,702 downwards.
ATTTGCTTACATTTATTATAACCATCTTCTCTATTTGGTGCAGATAAAGGTAACATTGTCGTCAGTATGGCCAAGATTGTAATTGAATAAGGCAAATAGGAAATTGGCTTGGTTGCTTCAAACACTCCTAAACAGTCATTCATTATTACATTGGAATAGTTAATTGGCATGCAATAAGAAGGTCCGGTTACTATCACCTCATAACAATTGACTATTAAATTGGTATGTGATCACACAGGGCCCACCTCCTGCAAGTGTTCCAGTGCTTTATTGCAGACAAGCATTACAAACACACCGGAATATGGCTGAAGCAAATTCTTAGTTTTTTTGCAAACATCAGAAATCCACAAATTTATGTGTCTACAAAATGGAAGGTTTTTTAGAACAACGGAATTTTATGCCGACAAATATAAATGAATTTACAGTATTTGCATTCTTCACAGTTTCAACAGTATTTCAGTAGTCTGTTTAAGGTGGTTATTTATTGTTCTCGAACTTTTGAAGGGTAAGCCTGTTGCCTACCATGATTTCTGTGTTGGATGGTGGGTTTTTGCGCGCCATCGCCCTCGGGACGGTGACCTGCTTCACGCACTGATGAGCATACTTGCCCACCAACAGGTGTTGACAGTGACGTTTCGCGTAGGACACCATATACTGTGAATACATAGTCATAACATGAATAGCATCATAAAAAGATATTATTATAATTATTTAGCATTATATGGTATTATTTATCAAACATGTTCAGTCAATTCTAGAGGTGTATTTAGGAATGAACAAAAAGTGAGTGGCTATATATATATAGACATAAAAAGGTGCATTATTTGGCAAAAACATACACTGATTATGCACAGGTATAACCCTTTGCATGCTGGGAAATTTGTCGTCTGCTCAAATTTTGTCTGCTAAATTTCTAAAATTAGCATTTTCTTCGATTTTTTTTCAAAGAATACTATCAGAATAGCAAACAGTTTGGATCCTGATGAGACGCCACGTTCTGTGGCGTCTCATCTGGATCCAAACTGTTTGCAAAAACCTTCAAAATCCGGTTCCAGCACTCAAAGGGTTAACTTATCACTTTAACCAGCCTTCTTTGTGCAATTCTAGTGTGGTTGAACAATGTCCTGATAAGTTAACAAGAAGGCCATGATGGCCAAGATATTGTCAAGAAAATCATTCTGATGAAGTTTTATCAAGATTAAATCATAAATGTGATCAGGTGACCATGCTTTTGAACGCAGCAGACACAGATTACACTAGGCCTAGATATTGAAAGACAAACATTCTGACTAAGAAGATTGAGTCATAAATGCAGCCTCTAGCTTGGTAATAAGGTTTTTCTTAGATTTGGTCTTGTGACCTTTTTTTCATACATGTAGCCTCTATCCCTTTAACAAGGTTTTTCTAAGATGTGACCTTGTTTTTGGAAGCACAGGACCAAGATATGAACCTGGTGCAGAAAATGTCAATGTTAATATTCTGACCAAGTTTCATAAAAACTGGATAAAAAGTGTTCTCTAAAGCTGTGACAAGCTAAAGTTGACAACAGATGACGCACGGCGAACAACAACCAACTTCAAGCTCAGGTAGGAAAAAAATCTCAGACAATATTTTGGTGTACAATATACTAAAAATGCTATTTTACAGTGAATAGCCCATTTGTTTATTTTGTATAACTTTTAACAAACATTTTTACACTATAGTTATGACAATCCACTTTTCGGTTGTTATCTTCAAAGCTCAAATGTTATATCAACAAGAAATTTCATTTGTCAATAATTTAAGATGTGGCTTATTTTTAGATTACGAACATTTGAAGTCATATGACCAATACATTCCAGCATCGTTTTTTTAAGCTTATAGCAGGTTTCAACTAAATGCAGTGATATTTTCTAACCTTATGCAAGTTTTTACTCGGTGCAAACGAAGCAGTACACAGACACAAGAACAGCCATCCCAGTACGAGGCTGTTGTCATCCGGGTTTTCTGTTGTCTGCCGGATAAGCTGCACAAGGATCTCATCCCGGAGCTCAATACGCTCGATGCCGTGCCGGATGACTGTCTGGATCACCAGCGGGGCTGAATCATCCTTGACGTCCTCCTTCAGGCATTTGGTGATATCCTGGCCACAAAAGTGGTAGAAAATTGTTCGATTATTTTTTCCTTGGAATACAGTTTTCAGAGATTAATGGCCTAGTTTAACCCTTTTTTATCTGAAACACCCGCCACCCACCCCTTCATGTACATGTCCCTGTGTACTTGAACCCTGCTGTAGTCACTGTGCAGCAACCCTTATCAGTGATGATATAATAGACAGAGGAAGAAATTCAGTTAACAATTGATGTCAGCGGAAAAATATTAATAAAGATACAACAAGTTATTGCCAAGCAATGATGTCCCCTACCGGCTCCACCATTGTCGTTTTTTTTTTAATATATATTTGTTGCCATAGCAACCAGAATTTTTGACGTAGGTACAAAATGAAATGATGTGCATAATCTCCATATTGCCATCTGTCTTTGTTTCAAGTTTCATGAAAAAATATGAAGAACTTTTAAAGTTATCGCAGGTTCCAGAAAAGTGTGACAGACAGACTGACGGACGGACAGACTGACGGACAGACGGACGGACTGACGGACAGAGCGCAAACCATAAGTCCCCTCTGGTGAAACCGGTAGGGAACAATAAAGATATTTTACAGTGGATCGATACTTATTCAGGGAAACATATTCCAATGGGATTAAAATTTGCAGCGAAAGTGGGAATATGGAAAAGTTCATAATCATGATATCCTTGTTAAGAAGGCAATGGGTTAGAGAATTGTCTGATTCATAAAAAAAGATGGGATATATTGTTAAGTATTTGCTGTTTGATGCACATGAATTTTACCACTACAGCATAACATAATCCCAAACAGCTTAATATCAGAACAGGTTAACAAACTCTGTATCACTAAACATTGTGTATCACAAGATTTTGAAAAATACTTCTACAAAAAGAAAATTCCACCAGGATTTAAACAGGAATTATGCATTCATGGTTAATGGTTGCTGTCCACAATTCTGTAACAGCTCAGAAACATGAAGCCAGCTTACAAGAGATGAGGTCCCCTATGTATTACCACTTTGGAGTGAACATAAAGTTTGAATTTTCAGGAAAATGTCCTGACAAAATAATTCTGAGGGGAAATAAGGCTTCTACGTTATGTAAATTCCAAGTCCCAAATGTAGTATATGTCTATGCAGTTAATTTGAAGATTCTTTGGTTATTAATCCATTGGCAAATAAAAGAAATTAACAACAGACTGTCAGTCAGTCTGTAATATCTAAAGATTAAGCTGGGACACAAATATCGGTGACTGACTGCAAAACAAATGATTTTACTGGGCAAGTTGAATGCTGACTAAATGATTTATGACACAGAACATTGAGATCTCATACTTTTGGTTAAAAGTTTAGTACATGTAGTGCACTTTTACAAAACTATGTCATTAACTATTTGAAATTAGCATTTTCTTAAATGAAAAATGAAACACTTATGCTGTATCTTTTGTGCTAAGGTCTTTCAGGTCTGTATTGATCCATGATTAGTTCTGTTATTGCATGCACCTCCAGCTGTATGGCGTGCATTCCCATGCTAAAAAGTAGTATGAGATTCTAGGAAGAAAAAAAAGACAGCTTGCAACATCTCTTTTAAATGCCATGTTGTCAATGGTTGCCATGGGATTTTATTAACCAGATCATGCCTACCTTTGATGTTGGGTCAGGTTTTAATGTCACACGACTTAAGATTAATGTTAAGTACAATAAAGGAGTGAATTCCAAACTAGATTTAGTTATATGAATGTTGGATCATAGAGCCAATCAAAATAGCTTATACCAATCAAAACAGCTGATACAACCCTGTACATTGAGTGTCAGAAATAGTTATTTCCTACTTAAGCTTGTGACAAAATGTGTAATTATTCTCTTTTGATTAGCTTTTAATTCAATAGCCCAGTCTGACTATGACTACTTCAAAAATATAAAGCCCCACCGATATTTTTACAGCTTTTGGTTCCGACTATATGTTTTTGGGGGCAGACTGCCAACAGAAGCTTTGTCAGTATCAGTATTCATGGGCACATTTGAATAAGTCTAAGTACAAAATAAGTTCAATATATCAAGGTCAAAATAAGGTCAAGTGAAGGGAGTGTGCTGAGTATTGGACGGAAGTATCAAAGCTTTTTTCAATTGTAGTATTGATGTTAATCAAACCAAGAATTTAGACATTCTGATTAAGTCTTAGTCCAAAATCAGATCAATGTCAAGGTTTAAGTCATGTATTGGTAATGTGGGTGTGTTTATAGTGTACATAGATTATATTTATGCAAGTATCAAAGCTTTGCAGCAAGCAGTATTGATGTTATTTGACACTGTCTTGAAGGGTTGTTGCAGAGGTCATGAAAAATGTGACTTGCTCTGTGAAAAGGGGATTTAATACGTGTGCGTAAAGTGTCGTCCCAGATTAGCCTGTGCAGTCCTAACAGGCTAATTAAAGACAAAACTTTGGCCTAAACTGGTTTCTGCTAAGAAGAGACTTTCTTTAAACGAAACAAGAGATGTGTTTGTCAGAAACACAATGCCCCCTACTGCGCCGCTTTGAAATACAAGTTCTATTTATCATTTGGCAGGTATAGGAATCATCTCCCTTTAAAGCTTATTACTTCCCTTGGATTTTGTTTTTTTACCTTTGACCTTGAAGGATGACCTTGAACTTTCAGCACTCAAAATGTGCAGCTCCAAGAGATACACATGCATGCCAAATAAGCTGCTATCTTTTATATTGCAAAAGTTATGGCCAATGTTAAAGTTTTCGGACGGACGGACAGGGGGGGACAGTCAGAAATGACCAAGGCAGACATCGCTGACTACCAAGGCCTGTGGTTTAATCAAAGAGATCATAGCCACAGTTCATCAAGTATCTATGGACATAAGTCCACAGGTAAGTTATGAAACCTACCATTCACAAATTTGTACAGGAAAGAAATGATAGTTATATCATTAAAAAAAACACTTTGACAAATCAATCATTTAAGTTATAAATAAACAAAATACAAAATCTGTACAGTAACTGTGAAAAGAACTTAAATTCTTGGTAAGGAAATATATAATCTGAGATTTATAATTATATGAATTACTTCCCTTGAAAATAATTGTTCTTTAACAAATCTCTATTTTTAGTAGCAAATAATTATAAGCCACCTCCGTGACTGTAGATTCACAGTTAACCTTAAAGTACCTAAGATACTTGTATGCCCAAAAGTATCATTGTGTGCTTGGCTT